>JAQZBX010040216.1:0-12290 GCA_029593785.1 Cabassous unicinctus | reverse complement strand
TAGGCACAATTAAGCAAAGCCAGCTCTGTGACCTTGCCCACCAGTGAAGATGAGCTACTCTTCTTCAATCTTACCAATCAGAGAATTAGCCTCCACTCTGGGGAAGAAAAAAAACAAAGAAATAGTAGAAGAGAGACTTTCTTGGTGTGGATACAGTAGCAGGAGCTGTCTACTCTTCAAGGGTCTACAATATGATCTTTAAGATTCTGAAAATTGGTTTCCTAAATATGTTTTCCAGGTTTCAATGAGAGGCCGTCTAAGTTAAGATGTATGTAAAATGTTGGTGCCTTAGAAATAAAAGAGCTTATAGTGAACTACACAGTGCATAGCATTATTATAAATCTGAATTTCATTTCTTACAGAAGACAAACAGAAATAAACAAATGATTCAACATAGAAAACATCTGAATTTAAAAGATTGATGTTGCCCTTGCTGAAGAGCAATAATGTTCAGATTTGACTGTAAGACACAGTCCAATATCTTGAAGTTCAGATCACTGTCTAGTCATGTTAATAATAACCAAAGAAAAGGAGGAGCGTTGATTGCTGAACTATTAGGATGTTTGAAATTTGGCAGTGCCAAGGCTGGTTCGTCTCAGAGAGAAAGAGAGAGAGACCAAGCACCAGCATAATAGGTTTACTATTCCCTTTGGGTTGTTATAAAGAGAATCAATATGTACTAATGACTGCAGCAATAAATTTGGTCGTACTTCATAGGGTAACATTCTGCACTTACCCAGTAGTTGGTTTGACATAGAGTAATAGAGTTTACCCCTTTTAAGTTGTAAATTACTATGAAAATGCTGAGCCTAACAGTAAAATGCATTTGGGGGTGATTTTAAGCTTAGGAAATATTGGTAATACTTCCACTAAGCATACTATTAAAATAAATAAATAGTATTTATTGCTTGGTTCCCAGCCGCAGTTGGATGAAAAGCAGTGGGAAAGACAAAATAAGACATATATATTTATCAATTTCACAAGGTTCATGTTTACTTAATACACTTCCAAAGATTTGCTTACACCAGAGAACAAAAAGAGAGCTTTCTTTTAATATTTGAGGGCCATTCCAGTGAAGATAAGATAGAAAATGGTAGTGAGAGGTGCAATTTTTGTGGTAATAGAAAAACTAATTGTCTTAAAAGATTCTCCATAACTTTTTGCCTGCCATTAATTAGCTATTACTTTGTTATGCTTTGTGATTTAAGTTTAATGAAGGCTTTTAGATAATATTTTGTTCTCTAAGGCAAAGTGGAGAGTGTTTCAGAATAAAGCAATACACCCACACATATACATGTATATGTGCATGTGCATATGTATTTGTCCATGTATAAATTATATTTTTATATATACACACATACTTTAAAATGATATATTACATTTGTGTGCATATATGTATAGAAATATTATGTATGTATGTGTTTGTATATATGTATGTATATATGTTTTCAGATATGTCATGAAATAAAGTAATTGTCATACTATATTTTATTATAATAAAAATTATATGTCTCTCACTCACAGTATTTTCAGGAATCTTGTGATTATCTTTGGTAAATAAAGGCATTGATTTGTATGGATTTGATATATTGCACGAGACATCACCTAATCATACATATATGATTGAGGAAAGATGTTTGTGTGGGTTTGTGTGTATGTACACAAACCAACCTGTTACCTTTTTATAGCTTATAGAAAAAATTAACTCCTTTAGTTTCCTTGAATGCATGCAAAACATGGGTAGAAAAGCAAAGAAAGTTGCATAGGAAACAGAAAAGAGAAGTCAGTTTAGGAATAAAATTGGATTTCAATATTCTCCATCTCATCTTTCTCCTGCATGATTTTCATTGCACTTACTGTTTCTGCCACAAATTTGAAAGGTGATCACATTTTTTTTTGATATTAAATGATGGACATATATCTTCTTATTCCAATATTGTGAGCCACTTGAAGGCCTAGAAGTTCTATTTTTGTGTATGTGTAAATTTCCCAAATACCTGACACAGTTGTAGGCATACAAATATATTTGACAAATACTTGTTGAATCAAAAAAAAAAAAAAAAATACTTAGGCAATGTGTTTGTCCTCAGACATAAATTGAAGAATTGAGATTACAAAGGGCTATTAAAATGAAAGAGAATGGGATATGTATATTTTTTCTTATTACAAATAATAAAATTTCTGCAATTTTCTTTCAAGTTTCTGACATATATTTATTTTGAATATATAATAATGTTTTATTTAATATATTGCACTTTGCTTATATTTCTTTGATAACAACAGAATACCAAAGTTGTGGATTACGTTATACAATGAACTGCATATAAGAATTCTGTGAAAAGAAAAAAAATAACGGAATTGTTTCTGCCTGTGATGAGCCTATTTTAAAACTCATTCCAGTCACCTCTTTTTAAAATGAAGTCATTCCCATGAAATTCTAACCAGGCTATTTGTTTTTATTAGGTACTAGAATGTCTATTGATATGCCAAGCATCTGGTTACCTAGAGATTCTGGCTTAACTGGGCAGAACAAGTATTTTTTTTCTATCCAATCCACTGATTATCTACAAAAGAATTATTTCATCATGCTGGTCCCTGTGTATCCTAAATGAGGTTTTACATTCAAGTATTGATGCTTACTCATTAATACAGAGTCATTTGAGACTGAAATTGCAGGTGGAGCAGTGTCTGTAGGTAGCATTAAATGTTGACAGATAGTCTCCTTGTAATGGGAAAGTGGAGGGAAGACAATGCGCTGCCAATTGAATTGGAAATGCAGGTACTGAATCATTAATGAATTAAAATACAAAGCATCTGATCTATCTAATTTAAGCAAATGTACACTTTTCTGGGTATCAGACTCATAACCATTCTTTGAAAGCATTTCAGTAAATTCTGTATCCCAACTAATATCAAAACTATTTAAGTTTTTGGTTTGTTTTAATTCCAAACTAGTAACTTAAGTGCCTGAACACATTAGCTAAATGATGTACCTCATCCTTTCAGACCCTGTATGATAAAAACAAAAACAAAAAACAAAAAACAAAACTAAAGTGCTTTCACATAGATTAGGTAGCACACCTGTAAACATGTTAGTGTATGTTTAATAAAACAGGATTGAACACAGCAATCTCTATTAAGATGTAAAGTTAAGATGTGGTTTCTAATTACTCCAAGCTATTGAGGGAAGTTTGCACATGGATTATTTTCATGCAGCACTATCGCTTTCTATTGTGACTTAAAGAATAATGGAGACACTGGATATGCTTCAAGAAAGTAGCTTTATTTAATCCCTGCAGTCATTTCTTCCTATTATAGTTATTTGTATGCATATTTTACTCACAGTTTAGAACATATAATATTCTATAAAAGATATCATTTACCTCAATTCCACTCCAGAACACCTAACAGTACCATGGAAAGAATATTGGAAATGGAGATAGGATATCTGTATTTAAACTCTAGGTTTATTTATCACCTTCTAATAGTATGACCTTTGGAGATTCATGTAGTTACTTCTGTGGAATTTTATTATCCCACAACTGGAGATAATGATATGTCTTTTACAAATTTGTGAGAAATCAAAGAAAAGAATCTATAGAAAAGAGCTTCTTTAACTACAATAGGCAGCACAAATTAAAGGTACTGATATTATTATTTACACAGAGAGGACAATAATTATATGGTAAATTACAAGTGACTCTCAGTGGTCAGCAGAGTTCTGCAAATTCTAAGTCTCTGCTGACTTCATCATTTTCAATACTGAGGCTAAAATATGTAATATCGTTGCAACTTGATTATAGTGGTATATGGTCCTACTTATATGACACTGTGATAAGTGGTATTTCTTTTTAACTGGGGGAGACCATCAGAGAACAAAGCCTGTTCTATGCCTACGGCAACTGTCGACAATGAATTAATGGCATATCTATAGTACTAGCGCACAGTCTATTTAAATTGGATAGATGGCTGCTTTTCCTGCAACCCATCTGCAGCAGTCTATAAAGGAATGTAATTCAGCTGAATAACATAAATCTCCCTCTGCTGAGATCCTTTGTTCAAGTCCATTGGTTTTTTTGCTTGAGCCTTGCTGGTAGACAACTCAATCTATCACTCATGTTTATTTGTATCATAACGCTATATATATATGCTTACTTTAATATCTCAAAGTGAATATGAGTTTAATATCATATGTTTTTGTAATAAGAGAAATCATTTATTTGTCTAGGTCACTTCTACCACGACATACAATTTAGAGAGTCTTCTAATAAAAGCTTTGCAAGTAACATGCAATTGCCATGGCAACCCCACACAATTAAAACTAAAGGAATTTTTGGTTTATTTGCATATTTTTAAAATCCACAAGCAATTTCCCACAAAAACTCCCTATTTTCACCAGACAAAAGAAACCCAATGTTATATATCTTCCAAACTGAAGTTCTCATGTAAAAAAACTCTCCTATTACTATGTGGAATAAGAAATTGCATAAAGATTTAGTTACTGTATATTCATAGTCTACATATTTCCTTCTTGATTTATGGCTTTCCATATCCCAAATATCCATCCATGAAAGTGGGTGACCATGGAAGTTTACATGAGGGCATCATAACATGGCAGAAAACTCAGCTTCAAATCTCATATATGATGCTCATTAGCTGTGGGTCTGATTCAAGTAAACCAACATCTCTGTTTCTTACTTTCTTTATCAATAACCTTAAATGAAATAAAGTTAGTAAAACTTCTAGCACACAGTAAGCGATCAATTAAACTACTAAAATTTTTTTTTTTTTTAAACTTAGCCTGTGGACTTGACTGTGAAGGAAAGAAATTTGAAATGATTTTGGGTGTCAGAGAGAAGGCAATTGTTTTAGGAGGGGCAATATTAGAGAGGTTAATAGAAATGAAGGATATGATTCATTTTGGTCTAAATATTTATTTCACATACTACAGAAATCATACTTTTGTAGCTTAAAACAAAAGCTTGCACCATAATTTGATAATCTAAAAAATGGCTTGATTTAGCATAGATATATTAAAATGTGTTGTCTTCCTAACTTGTTACTAGATATTTGCCAGACTTCACTTAATATGGTCTCTTAAACCATGGAGGCTTTCTGTGGATAACCATGGGTAAACGGGTGAGTCATGAATCAAGTTTTTGCTTCACATATACAATTATGTTACAATTTTATGTGCATCTGAAATCATATGCTTCTGTTATCTTTTTCTTTCTAAATATAAAGAGCATTGATGAAAACAAGAAGAACACTGAAAACTAGAGAACAATAAAAAATATAATAGATATCCCCAGCTTGCCTAATAAGGAACAAAAAAAAAAGCTATGATTGTCAACTACAACCTTTCACGCTGAAGACATTCAGAAAATTATTTAAAACTCCAGTGGAACTATTTCTAAATGGCATTTAGAAATCACTGCTAGATTGGAGGTGATGTGAACCACTTCCTTGCTAATTGCTCACAACCCACCTTGTCCTCAACTCCAAGCATGACTAAACCACAAGAAGCAAAATTGCTTCCTATGGATCGCTTTACCCACCATCTTTTTTTTTTTTTACTAGAGAATTTGTGGGTTTACAGACAATCATGCATTAAATACAGGATTCCCATATGCCATCCTTTTATCAACAACCACCCACCTTCTTTTTAACCCCTCAATTCCTAAGGATTGTAGATAACTACTTGTCCTAGTGGAAAGAAGTAAATTGAAACTGTTGGGAAAGATTTACCAGAAAGCACTCAAGGGAAACAGACTAGTTGAGTTGCTCCTTAATGTAAGAATCAAGGAATAATAGAAGTGCCCTTTAATTGTCCAGGACAACATGATGAATTATGATGACAGAGTCCACATGAAATGGTTCTTCTTCTTCTCTATCCTGTCTCCCAGACTCTGCTATTTTAGATGAATTTGCAGCACCAGCTATGTATCATATTAATGCCTTTGCATTACCAATGATTGTGCTGGCCAGACGTCAGTTTCAAAATCAACCTTGTATTCATCACTCATTTCGATAGGAAATAATAGAATATATCACTTCATTTTTAGTGACTGAAATATTCAGTACTAACAGGAATTGACTAGCAGGTCTTCTCTTTTTTTAACGTAGAATGATAAAAGGAAAGAAAGTTGGAATAAGGAAAAGAAGTAAATCGAGCAGTGTTATGTTCGGTTACCTGTTAGTGGTATGTATGCTGTAAAAGTAAAGCTTTATTGTCTATCAAAGAATTAAATTGCAAATGCTAATTCCATCACTGAAAGGCAATTTACTTCACAGTATCTTTATAAGCTAAATCACATAACGTGGTGAATCAGGAAGTAAACAGAAAAGTAGTACAAGTAAAAGCTGTCCAAACTGAAAAGCCATGACTTTTCTTGGGTTCATCAAGATGATATAACAGGGGAAATAAACTGCCACCATCAAATCTGAAGATACAGTAACATCTAGAGAGAAACAGCACCTGATTTCTCTTTACATGGAGCACAAGCCACTGAAAACTATAGCAATCTCTAACTGCATTAGTAGTTGATGAATTGTTGGAGGCTGAATAGCAAATAGCAGGAGTGAGAAGCTCTTAAGGGCTGCAGTCACAGGGTGTCTTCACACTTTCATGGGCTT
Organism: Cabassous unicinctus; assembly: GCA_029593785.1. Classification (NCBI taxonomy): domain Eukaryota; kingdom Metazoa; phylum Chordata; class Mammalia; order Cingulata; family Chlamyphoridae; genus Cabassous; species Cabassous unicinctus. Next base: position 5,654 of record JAQZBX010040216.1, on the reverse strand, counting down.
CTCACCAGATTCTCATAGTGAAGATACAAGAAAAATTATATCATGGCCCTGACAGGGGGAGGGAAAGAGCAGTCATTTTTCAACCATCCTAGATTCTTCTCCATAAAAAAGGTCTACTATGCAGGAAGAATTACTTCCCACAGGGCAATGCTGAAAATTTCTTCTACCAGGATGGAGGGGTTTCTGCTCCATTCTAGCCCTCTCCACCTGTCCTGTCCCACCTACAGAAAAAATAAATTCAGCATAGTCAACAGGAGATAGGGCTTCAAGGAAATAGATGGGGAATGCTGCATCCCAAGAAGGGAATAGGTCATAGGTAAGAAAAACTATACTTCTGGAGGAAAGTATACACCTGTGATGTGGGAAACACCCCCAAGACACAGGTCTACCAAAAGACTGAGACTTACTCAGAAGATTAAAGAACACCTCTTCTTCCCCACACCTTACCACCTCACCAAAACCTCTATTACAAAAGCATTACAGCTAAAAGAGCAGGAAGACAAGAACTTTCTCTGAAGAGTAGTACAATGGAAAGCCCCAAATTCAAAAGGGGAGACAAAGATAAGGACTCTGTATTAATTTGGAGCCTCTGGTACCTATAACTACAAAAAAACAATAAACACAGTCCAACTCTTAGTTTAATGTACATCCTCATACTAAAGGTCGTTTACCTCAGTACATATTACCCTATACAACTTATTATGCTTTCAAAAAAAGTTACAGGCCATGCCAAAAGGCATGAAAAAAATACACTCTGAATAGGCAAGAATCAAGTCCAGACGCAGATAGGGCACAGATGTTATAATTATCAGAAAAAGAATTTAAAACCATTATGATAAATATATTAAGGGCTCTAGTGGATAAAGCAGAAAATATGCAAGACCAAATGGGTAATGCCAATAAATAGATGAAAACTATAAAAAAGAATTAAAAGGAAATGCTAAAAATAAAAAAAACACTAACAAAAATGAAGGCCTACAATGGACTCCTCTGTAGACTTGGCATGGTCAATGAAAGAATCAGTGCACTAGATATATCAATAAAAACTTCCCGAATTGAAATGTTAAGAGAAGAAAGAAGGAAAACAAAACAAACAGCAATAGCAGAAAGAACAGAGCATCCAAGAATTATGGTACAGTATCAAAATGTATAGCATAAGCATAATTGAAATAATAGAAAGTGAAGAGAGAAGGGGCCAGAAGAAGTATTTGAAAAAATAGTGGCCAAGAACTTTCCAAAACCAATGACAGGCAAAAACAAAACAAAACAAAAAACACACAGATTCAGGACACTTAAAGAACAACAAGAATCATAAAAACCAACAAAATAAAACAACCAACCAACCAACCAACCAACCAACCAATAAAACACCCATACATCTATCATATTCAAATTGCATAAAATGGAGGGCAAAGAAAAAATCTAGAAGGAAACCAAAGGGAAAGAGCACCTTACCTACAGAGAAACTAGGACAAGAATTCTGACTCCTTGTCAGAAACCTTGCTTGTAGGAAGAGTGGAGTAAATGGAGTAGGACAGTAGCCAAAGCCAGTAAATTTTATTCTTATTTGAAGAAACATGCCACATGTGACATTTTATGCTCTGTTCTAACTTCTAAAAGATTGATAAGATGCTGTAAGACAGTATCCATAAAAAGCTAAACATTCAGATGTTTATCAGCTGAAAAGACAATAAAATAGTCATTCAACTTTCACGGACATCAAATAATAAAATAACCTATTACTATATATTTGCCTAGTATATTATATTTATAAAATATTTTCCACATGTTTTCTTTATTTATTAATCTGGAGGCCATATGTTTAGGAAATACAGGAAATAATGGCAAGTTCCTGCTTTTATTCCTTTAATGCCTTGTTAACCTGACCTGGGTGTGACAGTGTTAGACTAGAAATGGCATCAAAGAAAGAGTACACACTCATGCAATACCTGACTGTTTATAAAGCCCTCATATAGATTATCTCAATGAGTCTTCACAACAACTCTTTGAGACAGTCATTATTATTATCCCAACTTTTCAAATTAAGAAACTGAAGAATCTATGTAACTTACTCAAGATCACAAACATATTGGAGTACAAATATAAATTTGGAAGTTTCAGGTTGTAATCATTGCTTAACAAAGAAATGATAAGTTCAAGGCTTTAAAAAGAATATGTGAACTAAATAATAATAAAAATAGTAACTACTTTTTACAGGCTTTTCATGTGTGCTAAAATAAAAACTATGTATCCGAGAACCACAGTGTCAAGAGTTGGTAGTCTCTGCAGAATACGAATGGCTTGCTTAGTGTAGTTGGCTTGCTTAGTGAATACAACTGGCTATCTCCTTGTCCTCTATTTTCTATAGCCATTTCTCAAGCGATGGAGATGAGACATCCACTGAGAAATGCTACTTTGCAGTAGATGAATCCAATTGTTACTATCAGGATGGAACTTTTGAACAAGAGTATAAAAATGTTTTAATCACCAATCACTACAATTAACTAAAAGGAGATTGGAAATGCAAAAAAAAAATAGAAATTTGATAATAGTTTTCAGCAACATAATTTTTATTCTTAAATGAATGACTAATATATTTAAAATAATAATAAAATTACTACTAAAGAAGTCAAGGAAGATTAAATTGATTCTAAAAACGTTTTGTTTCATTACTATTAGAAAATGTATTTTCTTGAATTTAGACCAGATTGCCAAAATGTGTAGATTCAAGTTTAATACTTTTCTCAGACCATGTAATGACAAGCTGGATGTTTAGAAAAAATGATTTCACTGAAAATATTTAAGGATTGCAATTCATTAAAGACAAAGACAGAAAGTCCCTTCCAATGACTTATGTCCCTTCAAAGATCTGTAACCCCAAAAGTTGCCAACTGCTCTAGTCACAGAGAAAGGGAAAGAACTGGATTGTTGGCCAAGGGAAAGTCTGTCAAGTTCCCCAATAAGCTTTGTACTTAGATCTAACATCGTCAAAGCAAGCATTAGTTATGTCTGCCCACTCAGAAAGGAAATATTTTTGCATAAATACAGAAAGGCTGTATTTTTGCATACATCATCTTTCTAGTCAAATGTGTTCTTCTAAATATGCAAACCAATAAGCGAAAACATAAAAAACTGCTTCTATTTTATGCAAAAAATTAGAATGATTAATAAACTAGGTAAAAAATCTGTTAAGTTAAAAGGCATAGTGGAGCCGTACCTAGTTAGGTTATGCAGAAACTAAATTATTAGTTATATTTTATGTGATAGGGAAGAAAGCACTTTTGGAATATGCTGTGCTTAAAAGGTGACAAAAATATAATAAAAATATTGGGAAAATGTCAAAATAATTTGTGTGTTTTGAACGTTATATGCAAGTTCTTCAGATGATGAGTCACAAACACATATAGTCTGCCAGCCAATAATACATGAAAGGACAGGTTTGTTAGATCAAAATCCCTGGAAGGTAGTGGAGTGGCCCAGGACTTACCTCACCGAGGCTCTTGTAAGGGTCTGTCAAAGAGGGCTGGGGAAAGCACTTTTGGTTCTTGGACTCCTGCTTTTTTTGTACCAAGAGGGAAGGAATATGTCTTTCCCATTGATACTGGGGGTTGGCAGTTTCAAACTATATGGAATGGAAAGCATATTGGATAAGCAGGTGGCAGTTTCTTATGGTCCAAGCCCTATGGAGATTCATGCTTTATTAGTACATTATGCCGTGTGAAAGGGCAGAAGTGGCAATGGTCCATTTGGAGAAGAGGCAAGGGCAATTCAGAGAAGCTAAGGGTGGTTCTTTTTTCTAAACCATATGGTGGTGCATGCTTTACTAACTGCTTATTCCCAGGGCAGGGCTAACTGGTGTGTCGCTCAAAAGGAAACCTTATGACTAAGCCAAGCAGGATGATGAGAAACCAAATATTATTTCTTTTATGCCATTTCATTATGAAAAGAGTAGAAATTCACAAATGCTCTATGTAAGTTTAACCAATATATAACAAAAGGGAAAATGAGAACATCTGGAAAATCCACCATCATAAAGAAGAGTTTTGTTTATAAAGCTATTCTCCTGACTTTTATGAATGCAAACAATTAACATTTGCATGGTGCTAAGGAGTTCATAAAGTACTTTTCTAAGCTCTATCTCATTTAATCTTCACAATAATTCTCAAAGCACAAATAAAAAGGCTACATGGCTTAGAGATATTAGGCAACTTCCCCAAGGTGAAGTTAGCAGGCTGCTATGGCTTCTGGGTTCTAGTTTCTTGGCTATGCCTCATAAAGAATTTAAGGACACAGCATAGGGTAGACAAGGGAGAAAAGAGTTTATTAAGAAACAAGAAAAGATATATTACACAACCTCAGACAATCTCTTGTTTCTTAATAAACTCTTTACTACCTTATGGTGTATTCTTAAATTTCTTTATGTGACATAGCCAAGGTCTTAGAACCCAGAACCCAGAGCATTCTGCTAACATTACTGCTGCATATGTCTAATCCTAATCATAGTTTTAAGGTATCATTTTCAAAAATATAAAATCTTGACAATCATGCATAATAAAATAAGCATGTACTGAAGATTTTATTCAACTCATTCATTAATGGGAAAAGCAGTACGATGCTAAAAGCAGCTTAAATTAGAATTTTGCTTATTTATATAATCTACCAGACTAAATGTATTTGCATTGCTAAGAACAGGAATCACTTTCATTGTTGTGGACAAGAAAATAGTCTAGTCTATAGAAATTCAAAGTTGCACATCCTTTGAGAATAAGGTAACATCTGGAGGGTTCACTAGAAAATGCCTGCCACTCCAATGAAAGGACACTTAGAACTCTCTCTTAAAACCATACCTAAGTTTTATATTGTTGTACCAAAACACTACTCAAGTTTTTATGTTCAAACAACTGAATTCAGATGTTCCTGAAGAACAATAAATAGGTACTTGAGCAATAGACAGGTTCCTGGCCTGTATTAAAATAACTATTTACCTATTATAGGTGGTTTTCCATAACTAAAAGGAGTACCTGGCAAATGTATTTCAATACTTAAGTATTTTAGGAAACAGATATTGGTCACGTTTTTAAATGTTAATTTTTTTTTACCAGTTATAGAAATCTTAGATTCCATTCTTAGCCAAAACTATGGCTTTTTAAAAAATCAATTTTATTGATACATATTAATAAAGCATACAATTCATCCAAAGTGTATAATCAATGGTATTTGGTATAATCACATATTGTGCATTCATCACTTCAATCATTATTAGAGCATTTTCATTATTTCAATAGTAGTAATAATAAACAGAAAACAGACAAAGAAGAATATTTTTCACCTCTCAATCTCTCTATGCTTACCCTGTGTACATAGCTGCTATTTCTGGCTATCCTTGCACAATTTTTTATTTTATTAAGCAGTTTTACTGAGATATATTCACATATCATACAATTTATCTAAAGCATATAATCAATGGCTTTTAGTACAATCACAATGTTGTGCATTCATCATCACAAAAATTCAGAATTATTTCATTATTCCAAAAAGAAAAACTATAGATTTTATATGGGTACAGTTATGACTAACTTTTACTCTGAAAGAAACTAAGAGGATTTTCTTTTCCTTCCTTCCTTCTTTCTTTCTTTCTTTCTTTTTTTTTTTAA
>JAQZBX010040215.1:0-22765 GCA_029593785.1 Cabassous unicinctus | reverse complement strand
AGCATGTATGTTTGTGTGTTTCCCATTGCTATTCAATTCCCTGAGACCTGTTCCGTTTTTGCCATTCTTTTCTATTTCTGTTCCTCTGTCATTTCCAGGTCAGATGTTCTGCCTTTGAAATCACTAATTCTGAATTCAAGCTATTCAAATCTGCTCTTATGTGCCTCTGAGATATTTTTAATCTCATCCATCATGTTCTCCATTCCCAAAAGCTCTGTTATGTCTCTTTGCAGGCTTTAAAATTGTTCTTTATGCTCACTCAGTGTTTTCTTAATATCCTTTATCTTTTTAGTCATATTTCTCTTTAACTCTTTGAACTGATTTAGGAGCATTGTGTGATTATCATTGATTAGTTGTCATGAATCTTCTATTTCCTCAGGATATTTGATTTGTTCCTTTGACTTGGCCACCTCCTCCTGTTACCTAGTATGGCTTGGAAATTTTTGCTGATGTCTAGGCATCTAAAAATGTTCATGAATATACTTTGATGGTCAATTTCTCTCTCTTGCCTAGTGTTTTTTTTTTCCACAGCTCTTCTTTGATTTTTGGTTCAACTATTTTAAGTCTCTAGAGTTATCCAGCTTAAGTTAGCAAAATTGGGTCAGGTGATAACTAAAGGGGCATAGATATTTACCCAGGGATGGAATTAAAGAGATACCTAAAAGAAGCTTTTCTTCTTGCTATTTTCAGTCTGGTCAGCAGATGGCACTCACCAGCCAAACTTTCTACCAAGGTCTTTGTTTCAACTGCCACTTTCTAGTGTGTCTGGCCTAACCAGAGCCTAGATTCAAAGCAGGCATTGCTGGCTGAATTCACTGAAGAGGAGCCCTCCAACTCAACCTCCCTCTTCCCTTGTAACAGCTGAAAGGGAGAAAGACATTTGTTTCCCTCTCAGCTGGAGTGAGCCAGGGTTTTTATCCAGGCTTCATATCTTGAGGGTAGGTAATGGGAGCCCTTTCTGGTCTCTGTGAGGGTTTAGTAACACACATTTGTTTTTTCAGGTTCTTTGTCTCTCTGCCCATTGCCCGCCTGGAGTTGTGCAGCACTGTCCTGGTCTGCTGACCCCCACAGCAGATCCCTCACACAGTTTTGGCCCTTTGTTGTTATTGTGAGAGAGTTGAGCCCTGCCTGCATACTGTAGTGCCACCTTACCAGAACCTGTCTGATTTATATTATGTTTAATCCTTCACAAAAATCTGTAAAGTAGGTATCAGTATTCCCGTTATATATTTATTAAAAAATGGAAACTCAGGAAAATAACTGGCTAGCTTAGCAAGTTGTAGAAGAATTTAAGCCAAGGTCTGATGATAGGCTCCCAAAACTCCACTCTCTCTAATACACCCCACCAATGCCAGGGTTGCAGTCCTCAGAGGAATTCTTTAAAGCCAGACAGAGTCCAACTCTCCATGAAACATTTGGGACATCATTCCCCACCTTCTCTTTTCTTCCCACCTCATGCCAATTCAAACACCAGCTACACATTGTCCCTATTTGGAAGAGTGCTAAGAAAATCCAACACGAAAAGTGTATTATAACATTTCATCTTCATTGAGGTTTCATTCTTAGGATAGTTCAATGAAAAATCAGAAAACTTTACACTGAAAGGAGAATATTTTAAGAATACTCTAAAAGGAGAATATTTTTAAGAATAAGTATATTCTCAGCTAGAATTGGAGAAGTTTCCTCTTCCATTTATCCTCTTTCCTTTTAGTATGTTAGACACTATGTCAAAAGGAGTTTTGAGTAGACAAAGACATCCTTTCCATTTCTTTAAAGTCATCATCTAGCTTGGTTCCTGCAGCTCCTCCAACCATCTCACTAACTTAATGTAGAAAATAGCCAAAAAAGAGAATTATTGTAAATAAGATATCATTTTAACCAGACACATTAAAAATTCCAAGCACTTTCACACTTTTTTAATACCAAAAAATTGCAAATACAAAGAACAAAATGAATCATAAGCCAATCTGATTCATTGTCTCCTTTCTAAGAGTTTAATCTCCCCTCTATAATATATTTTTCTCTATCATTAGGCTGAAAAATGGAAAATTCAGCAAGCTATATTTTATTTATAGCCATGGGTAAAGAAATGCTCTCTTAATTAGAACTATTCTATATTCATCTACCATATTAATTTTCATACAATTACTAAGAGTGTTAAAGATATATATTCTTCCCATTAATCCTGGTTATAACTAAATATATATGTATATTAGTTTATATGTATATGTACATATACATGTATATGAACACATGCACATTTGGGCAAACATGCGTGACACATACAATGGAAGGTAAATATGCTTTTCCAAAGTGTTTTGAAAATACATAATTTATTTTTGAAAAGATACTTAGATTACATAAATGTTACACAAAAAATATAGGGATTCCCATATGCCCCACTCCCCACACCTACCACACCCTCCCACATAAACAACACTCTTCATTAATATGACATGTTCATTGCAATTCATAAAATCATCCTGGGGCATTGCCACTGAGCATGGACTATGGTTCACATTGTAGTTTACACTGTGTCCCACACAATTCTGTACATTATGTGAAGATATATAATGGCCTGTATCTGTCAGTGCAATGTCATTCATGATGATTCCCAAATCCCAAAAAAGCCCCATATTACACCTGTTTATCCCTCTCCCTGCCCCCAGAGCCTCCAATGGTCACTGCCTCCATATCAATGTTATAATTTCTTCCATTGCTAGAATCACAATAAGTTTATAGTAGAATACCAGTATGTCCATTCTAGTCCATAGTTCATACCCCAATCCTGAAGATTCTGGGATGGTGATGCCCACTCCACCTCTAAATGAGAGGCAGCTTTGATCCCTTACACCCAATGGATGGGACTCTCTTGCTTGCAGTTGTACACTCCCTCATTTCCTTTCTATAGTGGTTGTCAATCCTCACCTCCTTGTTGGTTGTCCTGGGTGAATCAAATGAACTAGAGAGTAGGTACTGCAACTCTGCTGAGACTCAGGGCCCAGTTGGCATATGGACAGCCCAAAGATTCAAGTCTCTTGGATGTAAACCTTCCAAGTCTAGCATCCAGTATAGGTTCAAATAGAAGGGAGAGATGAGCCATATGTAGGGAACACATAACTGAGTCCACCTCTATCACTCTCAGAAGCACAAATCCAAAGTAAGGCCCACTGGCAAGACACCAAACTCCAGCACTATCTGCCCTGGCCATAGGACCTGGGTGTCCCCAGAGCCCTCAGGAGTCCCACTATTTGGGGTAGTAAGCCCTTTGGCAGTCTATGAGGTCCTGCTGAGATGTGCATGAGCATTACCTCTTGGATGATCTCCTGACTCAGTTTGAGGTATCTTAGGCATATAACTCATTTGTCTTTACCTTTTCCCTTTTTATTCAAGGTCTTTTTCTAGTTGTATTGCTAGATGGTTGTTGGTAGTAATCCCTTGGTGCCAGTGAAGCTCATCCCCAGGAGTCATGTCCCACACTGTGGGGAAAGTAATGCATTTATATACTGACTTTGGCTTAGAGAGAGGCCACATTTGTATGAAACTGAGGCTCTCAGGAGGCACCTTTTAGTCACCCCCCAACACTATGCTAAGTTTCAATTTCAAGAGCAAAGGCTCACAAACATCATCATCAATATCAAGGGCCCATCAATGGACCATCCTCCTTCACCAGTCATTTTCCCTGCACTTGGGGGACTGTTGCTGCTCCAGTAGAGAACATGGCAGAGCTATCCAGGATGGGAATTCAATAGTCTCTTGGTTATTGTGTGAATCTCCACCCACTGTGACAATGACCTGTGAACATTTGAACACATTTATATACCTTAAATGTATGTCCAGGTGAACTTCCTCCAATATATATCCCCCATCACTGACACCCCACACCAATGATCCTCCCCTGCCCCAGTTGTAACCCTTCTGTGATCCACAGCTTCTTCAAAAATGAAGCCAATAAAATAGCCAAATACAATTCATAGGAAAATGAAATAATAACGATACATTTGAATATAAGAAATAAATACATAATATCTTTTTAAAAAACTAATAAAACATACTATTAAAAATAGGATATTAAAAAATGAAAAATATTTAAAACTTTTTTTGACATTTTCCCTTTCATCACTGTACTACCTGTTCTCCTGTATGTACATTGACATTTTCCTCCATTTATTCTCCAGTGTTTTACTTTTTAAAATTTTGTTTTCAAAGTAGTTTTAGGTCACAGTAAAGTTACATACAGAATACAGGGGATTCCCATTTACCCAACATCCTCCCCCTTTCCCCTTTTCCCATATAAATACCTTTTTTATATGTGGATGGAAAATTTTTTGTAACTAATATACATATAGTAAAGCATAGCTACTAACCATGGTCATTGGTTTACATTCTGGTTTACATTTTAGACTGTACATTTTTATAAATTTTGATGATATTTAACATGGCCTGCATCCATCATTGTAAGATCATGTGGAAAACTTCCATTGCCCACTAAATGCCCCCTGTTCCATCTATTCTATTCCACCCTCCCCTCCCCTCAGGGCCCACAGCGACCACCTGGCTTAATTCCTTGGATGAAAAGATTCATAGTTACTTGCAACAACACTGAGGTCATGACACACTGGTGGTCCTCCCTTATTAGGAACCACCCATGCTCTCGAGAGTCTCCTGACCCTCTGAGAAAATATCGGTGCTCCCTGGGATAGGAGTCCAACTCCTTCCCTTTCATTATGTGGGTCTCCTCCCACTGATACAACACATAGGATAAAATGATCACTCGCACACTCCCTAGAAGCCTGCCCCAAGTGCACCCTGTCCCAAATGCACCCCAATTCAACACCTTAAACCAGTAATCCTTCCTTGTCATATTGCCATAAGTGTTCCCAACTTTGTACTTTCAACTACATACCCACGAATCTCCAGTGTTCACCTGGTCCTCCTCCAACCATACTCCCAGTTTCTTGGACCATCCAACCCACCCTGCCCACTTTACCTAGCTGTCAAACATGTACCATCCACCTGAATACTTTCACTACACTCCTGTTATATCCCTTCAATGCCCAACTGCCCACTTACACCTTACCATAGATTACACCCATATGGACAATGGCTTAAAGCTTCTCCCTCTATATTTCCTGTGAATCTATCTTCCACGCAATAGCTCTCTGAGTCTTTTCTATTTGCTTAATTCATATCAGTGAGGTAATGTAATATTTGTCTTTAATTGCCTGGCTTACTTCACTCAATATAAGGTCCTCAAGATTCATCGATGCTATCCCTTATGTTAGCACTGTATTCCTTCTTACAGATGAGTAAAATTCCATTGTATGTATGTACCACATTTTGTTTATCCATTCATCTGTTGATGGGTATTTGGGTTGATTCTGACTCTTGGCATTAGTGAATAATGCCTCTGTGAATATTAGTGTGCATATATCTGTTTGTGACCTTATTTTCAATTCTTCTGCGGCATATATCCTGCACTGAAACTGCTGGATAATATGGCAGTTCTACACTTATGTTTTAGAGGAACTATGACACTGTCCTCCACAATGGCTGGAACAGTCTTCATTCCCATCAACATCCTCTCCAATGCTTGTAGTCCTCTGTATTTTCAATAGCCAACAATCAAATGCATTTAAGATGGTATCTAATTGTACTTTTGATTTGCATTTCCTTAATAGCTAGTGATGTTGGATATCTTTTCATGTGCTTTTTAGCCATTTGTATTTCTTCCTTAGAGAAGTGTCTTTTCCAGTTGTATGCCCATTTTTTAAATAGGTTGTTTCTCATTATATTTTTGAGGTGTAGGATTTCTTTATATATGCAGGATATTAGGCCCCTATCAGATATATGGTTGCCAAATATTATTTAATGACTCTCTTTGAAATCTCTTAGACATATGAACTCATATGTCTTTAGTTATCCCCCTTTTATTCAAGGTCTTTTTCCAGTCATATTGTCAGTTGGCAATTGATAGTAATCCCTCACTATGAGGGAGGCTCATCCCCAGGAGTTATGTCCCATGCTGGGTGGAAGGTAATGCATTCAAATGCTGAGTTTGGCTTAGAGAGAGGCCACATTTGAGCAACAAGGAGCCTCTTAGGTGGCAACCCTTAGGCACCCCATAACAATAAGTTAAGTTTCAATTAGAAGAGCAAAGACAAATAAGGCTAGTCATCAATAACAAGAACCCATCAGTAGACCATCCTCCTTAGCCAGACACTGCCTCTGCACTTGGGGGACTGTTATTGCTCCCTTTGAGAATGTGGCAGAGATCTCCAGGCTGGGAATTCAGTAGTCTCTCATTTATTGAGTGATTCTCCACCCACTGTGACCATTCCCCACCCCTTGATCATTTGAACAATTTTATATAATTTTTATGTATATTCAGGTGAACTTTCTCCCATGAAACCCCCATCCATGACACCCCCCCGACCATTGATCATCTCCCACACCCATTGTAACCCTTCTGTGATCCAAACCTTCCTTAAAGATGAAGCCCATATATTAGCCAAATACAATTAATAGGAAAATGAAATAATAATAATTTTAAATGTAAGAGATAAAATACATGGAAACTTTAAAAAAAGCACTAAAATTAAAATGAAATTAAAGGAACGGGGTATTCAAAAAATGGGAAAAAACAAAAGAATTAAAAATTTTTTTTTAACATTGTTCCTTTTACCACTGCAATATTGCATGTCCAGACTGTACTGTGGCACCTTCCCCCTCTCACACCCCAGTGTCTCCCAAATTTTCTTTTAATTTTCAAAGAAGTTTTAGGTCATAGCAAAGTCACACACAGAATACCAGAGACTCTCATATACCCAAACTCCTCCTCCTTTCCTCACCCCATATTAAAACCTTTTTGTATGTGGACAGGAGCATTGTTATAACTGTTAAACAGATAATGAAACATAGCTATTAAACATTGTCAATGGTTTACAGTATAGTTTACATTTTAGATGTACGATTTAATAATTGTGATGATATTTACCATGTCCTCTGTTCATCACTGTAAGATAATGAAAAACATTTCCCTTCACAACTAAATACTCTTTTGATCTATTCTGTTCCTCCCTCCCCATTCCCCTGAGGCACATGACAACAACCCATCTTGACTGATTGGATGACAAGATTCATTATTACATGCAACAAGAGGACTTGACGCGCTGATTGTCCTTCCCTATTAGGATTTACCTTTGTTCATAAGAGACACCCACCTGTCTGTTTCTGGGTGAATCAGTCCTCCCAATGATGGGGGTCCATCTCCTTCCCACTCATCATGTGGGTCTCCACCCACCAACACAACAGATTATGACAGGATGAACACTCACATACTCCCCAGAAGCCAGCTCCAGATGTGCCCCCTCCTGAATGACCCCCAACCAACAGTGTCACTCCCTTGTCATATTGCCATAAAAGCATTCCCACCATTGCAATTTCAAACTCATACCCCAAATCCCATGTTCACCTGGTCCATCTCCCCTCTCTCCCCCAAGTATTCTGGGTATTATAATCCACCCTTCCTAATCTAATCTCCTGCTAACCCTGCACCACGAAACCCAGTAATATCACTACCCACCTGTCCTATTCTTCAATACGCAACTATACTCTATCACTTTACCATAGATTATGTCCATATGGATGATGGTTCAAAACCTTCTCTTCTCTTTCTCTCTCTTATTAACCTATCTTTCAGACAATGGTTCCCATAGACTGCTCACTTTCCTCAATTCATATCAGTTAGATCATGTACTGTTCATCTTTCAATGCCTGGCTTGCTTCATTTAACATAAGGTGTTCAAGATTCATCCATGTTATTCCATGTGTTAGCACTTTATTCCTTTCCTACAGCTGAATAATATTCCATTGTATTTATGCACCATATTTGTTTTTCCTTTCATCTGTTGATGGGTACAAGGTTGATTCCAACTTTTGGTAATAGTGAACAATGCCGCTATGAACATTGGTGTGCATATATCTGTTCATGTCTTTGCTTTCAGTTCTTCTGGGTATATCCCCAGCAGTGGAATCACTGGATCATACAGAAGATCTATTGTTAGGTGTCTGAGGAAACACCAAACTGTCCTCCACAGTGGCTGGACCACTCCACAATCCCATCAGCAGTGGATGAGTGTTCTCATTCCTTCACATCCTCTCGAACACTTGTATTCTGCTGTTTTTTTTAATAGCCACCATTCTGATAGGAGTAAGGTGGTATCTCCTTGTAGTTTTGTTTTGCATTTCCCTAATAGCTGGCGATGTTGAGCATTTTCTCAGGTGCTTTTTAAACATTTGTATTTCTTCCTTTCTTTTCAGGTCACTTGCCCATTTTTATTTTCAAGGTGTAGGATTTCTTTATAGATGCAGGATATTAGGCTCCTATCAGATATATGGTTGCCAAATATTTTCTCCCATTGGGTAGGCTGCCTTTTTATTTTCTTAATGTCTTTTGATGTGCAGAAGTTTTTAATTTTGAGGAGGCCCATTTAGCTCTTTTTTTCTTTTGCTGCTCAGGCTTGGGTGTGAAGTTCATGAAACCATTTCCCATTACAAGGTCCTGTAGATGCTTCCTAACATTATCTTCAAAGGTCTTTATGGTTTTGGTTCTTATATTTAGATCTTTGATCCATCTTGAGTTGATTTTTGTATAAGGTGTGAGATGGTGTTCCTCTCTCATTCTTTTAGATATGGATATCCAGTTCTCCAAGTACCACTTTTTGAAGAGGCCATTCTCTCCCAACTGAGTGGGCTTGGTGGCATTGTTGAATATCAGATGACTGTATATGTGAGGATCTATATCAGAACTCTCAATTGAATTCCATTGGTCAGTATGTCTATCCTTGTGGCAGTATCATGCAGTTTTGACCACTGCAGCTTTCTAATATTTTGTAATTTCAGGTAGTTTGATACCTCCAAATTCAATTTCTATTTCAATATATGTTTGGCCATTCGGGGCCTCTTACCTTTCCAAATATATTTTGTAGCTAGTTTTTCCGGTTCCTTAAAAAATACAGTGTTGATTTTTATTGAGATTGCATTAAATCTGTAGATTAGTTTCGGTAGGATAAGCATCTTGATGATGCTTAATCTCTCTAACCATGAACAGGGAATATTCTTCCATTTATTTAAGTCTTCTATGATTTCCTCTAACAAGGTTGTGTAGTTTTCTGTATGTAAGTCCTTTACACCTTTAAATTTACTCCTAGGAATTTGATTCTTTTAGCTACTATTGTAAATGGCATTTTTTTTTCTTGATTTCCCCCTCAGATTGCTCGTTATTTGTGTACAGAAATTCTACTGATTTTTGAGCATTGATCTTATAACCTGTGAGTTTTTACTGAACTCCTTTATAAGTTATAGAAGGTTTGTTGTAGATTTCTCAAGGCTTTCTACATATAGGATAATGTCTTCTGCAAATAATGAAATTTTTACTTCTTCTTTTCCAATTTGGATGCCTTTTATATGTTTTTCTTGCCTCAGTTATCAAGCAAGTACCTCTAAGACAATGTTAAATAGGAGTGGTGATAGTGGGCATTCTTGTCTTGTTCCCAAATTCAGTGGGAAGGCTTTTAGGATTTCACCATTGAAGATGATGTTAGCTTTGGGTTTTTCATATATAACCTTTATTTATCATGTTCAGAAAGTTTCCTTCTATTCCTTTATTTTGCAGTGTTTTTATCAAGAAAGGATGCTGTATTATGTCAAATGCTTTTTCTGCATCTATAGAGGTGATCATGTGATTTTTTCTTTCAATCTGTTTATGTGGTGTACTACATTGAATGATTTTCTTATAAAACCATCCTTGCATACCCGGTATGAAACCCACTTGGTCATAGTGTATAATTCTTTTGATATGTTGCTGGATTGATTAGTATGTACTTTGTTGAGGATTTTAACATCTAGGTTCATTAGAGAAAGTGGTCTGTAATTTTCTTTTCTTGTGGTATCTTTGTTTGGCTTTGGTATTAGGGTAATTTTGGCGTCATAGAATGAGTTAGGCAATATTCCTTCTAATTCTTTTTTTGGAAAAGCTTAAGCAGGATTGGTGTTAGCTCTTTCCAGAATGTTTGGTAGAATTCAGGTGTGAAGCCGTCTGGTCCTGGGCTGTTCTTAGTTGGAGGTTTTTGAGTACTGAGTCTATCTCTTTACTTGTAATTTGCTGTTGGGTCCATCAATTTCTTCTTTCCTCAATGTAAGCTGCTTGTGAGTTTCTAGAAATTTGACCATTTCCTGTAAATTATTTTTCATGTTGGCATATAATTTTTCAAAGTATCCTCTTACAATACCCTTTATTTCTGTGGGGTCAGTAGTGATATCTCCTTGATCATTCCTTATTTTGTGTATTTGCATCTGTTCTCTTCCTTTGTTAGTCTGGCTAAGAGTTTGTCAATTTTATTGATCTTCTCAAAAAACCTGCCTTTGATTTTATTTTTTCTAGTGCTTTCTTATTCTCTATTTCAATTAGTTCTGCTAAAATCTTTGTCATTTCCTTCTTTCTACTTCCTTGAGGTTTAGTTTGTTGCTGTTTTTTCCAATTCCTTCAAGTAGGAGTTTAGGTCTTCAATTTTAGCTATTTCTTCTTTTCAATATATGTATTTATGGCTTTGAACTTCCCTCTCAGGACAACTTTGGCTGCATTACTTTGGTTTTGATATGTTGTGTTGTCATTTTCATTAGTTTAAAGGTAGTTACTGATTTCTTTTGAGATTTCCTCTTTGACCCACTGTTTGTCTAAGAGTGTGTTGTTTAACTTCCATATCTTTGTGCCTAATCTGTTTCTCTGGCCCTTAGTGATTTCTAATTTCATTCTATTGTGGTCAGAGAAATTACTTTGTATAATCACAATCTTTCTGAATTCATTGACAGTTGTTCTGTAGCCTAGCATATGGTCTATCTTGGTGTATGACCCCTGTGCACTCAAGAAGAATGTAAATCCTGCTCTATTTGGAGGTAGTATTCTGTATATGCCTATTAGGTCCAGGTCCTCTAATGTATTATTCAGAGTCTTTGTTTCTTTATTGATTCTCTGTCTAGATGTTCTGTGTAATGGTGATAATGGTGTATTAAAGTCCCCCACTATAATTGCAGAAGCGTTTATTTCTCCACTTATTTTTTCCAGAGTTTTCCTCATGCATTTTCAGGCACCCCGATTAGGTGCATAAATATTATGATTGTTCTGTCTTCTTGAGAGATTACCCCTTTTACTAATATATAGTGGCCATCTTTGTCTCTTACAAAAGTTTTGCATTTAAAGTCTATTTTGTCTGATATTAGGATAGCTACTCCTGCCCTGTTTTTGCTATTGTTTGCTTGTAAAATTATTTTGCCATCATTCACTTTCAGCATCCTTGAATTCCTGGGTTGAAGGTGGGTTTCTTGTAGACAACATATAGATGGATCATATTTCCTTATCCATTCTGCCAATCTATGACTCTTGACTGGTGAGCTTAATCCATTAACATTCAGTGTTATTATTCACAATGAATTTCTTACATCACTCATATTATCTTTGGGTTAATGTATGTCACATGTTGTGTTTATTTCTCTTTTTTCTTTTTAGTTGTTCTTACACTCTCCTCCAACTCTCTCTCCCCTGTTTTATCCTTTCAACTTGCAGAACTTCCTTTAGTATTTCTTGAAGTGCAGGTTTCTTATTGGCATCCCCTCTTAATTTCTGTTTATCTGTGAGTATTTCGAACTCTCCCTCATTTTTGAATGCCAGATTTGCTGGATAGAGAATTAGTGGCTGGAAGTTTTTTCTTTTAGTACTTTGACTATGTCATAACACTGTCTTCTTGCCTCCATGGTCTCAGATGAATAATCAGCACTTAATCTTATTGTGCTTCCCTTGTATGTGATGGTTCTCTTTTCTCTTGCTGCCTTGAGTATTTTCTCTTTGTCTTGAGCATTGGACATTTTGACAGGTATATTTCTTGGAGTTGGCTTGTTGGGATTCACATTCTTTGGGGTGCGCTGTGCTTCCTGAACATACACATCCATCTCTGTCAATAGGGTTGGGAATTTTCAGCCATTATTTCCTTCAACACTCCTTCTGTTCCCTTTCCCTTCTCTTCTACTTCTGGTAAGCCTGTAAAGCATATGTTTGTGTGTTTTGTACTGTCAGTTGAATCCCTAAGTCCCTGCTTGATTTTTCTATCATTTTTATCTTTCTGTTCTACTATTTGGTGTCTGATGTATTGTCTTCCACATCAATAATCCTTTCTTTTGCCTGTTCAAATCTGCTGTTATCTGAATCCAGCATCTTTTTAATATCTTAGATTGTGCCATTGTTCAGCATCATAACTGTTATGTTTTTATGTATCTTTATAATTTCTTCAGTATGTTCTCCCAGTGTCTCCTTAATATCCTTAATCTCTTCCCTCACTTCATTAAGTTGGTGCATGCTATTTGTTTGCAAAATTTGATTAGTTGTTTGATGTTCTGCATCTCTTCCTGGTTTTAATTTGTTCATTGGACTGGTCCATGTCTTCCCATTTTCAGTGTGGTTTGTAATTTTTTGTTGCCCTCTAGTCATCATTTTATCTTGATGAGTTTATTCAGTTGATTAGCTACTCTCTCTGCTCTAATTTTATTACCTGGTGGTTTTGTGTTTGTGTTAAGTTTTTTCTTTGACACTTTGTTCTTCTTATTATATTTTCTTGTTTCTTTCTCTGTTCTGATTCTTTCCTGAGCAATCCACCTCACCATTTAGCTCCCTGCAGACTGATGTTCCCAAGGTTCTCATTCCGTGCATCCCAGCACAGACCACTCAGGCAGGATCCTGTCCCCAATCAGCCATCCTCCGAGAGTTAGTGGATGCCCTCCTAAACCAACACCATCTTGCCCCTTCTCCTTAATTTACTTTAAATTCCATAGTAAAGATAATAAGTTTTAACATCACCTCCTTCAGGAAACATCATCAAAATGAAGATTAAAAGAACTGGTAGTGTCTGAGCAGTTGAACAAACTTCATGATTCACTAAGCACAAAAGAACACATCTATCAGCATTCCTCAGATAGAAGAGGGCAAAAGGGATTGAGCTTTGAAATAGGTAAAGGTGGTCATCTCTTTCTGATCTAAAGAATACAGCTTTGGGGTCTACACACTGCAATAAGATGAGAAAAACAGACTCTAAGAGAAATCCCATTATATTCAAAAGCATTCTTGAATCAAATCCATTCTAAATATGCAATAGAACAGGGCACAGCAAGCTTTTTCTGGAAAGAACTGAAGAGTAAATATTTTAGGCTTTGCCGATCAGGAGACAAACTCAGAGATATTACATAGGTACTCATAAAACAAAAGAGAAAACAAGTTTCCAAAGAAGTTTTATTCATGAAATTCAATATATAAAAATTATTGAGTATATTATTTTATAATAAAGGTATATTATCATAGATTAAACTTTGTACCCCAATTTAGGATTGTTCTTAATCTTAATACATTCTTATGGTTGTGAACTCATTGTAAAAAGGACCTTTTGATGTGGCTATTTTTAGTTAAGGTGTGGATTCCTGGAGGCTAATAAAGATGACCTAGAATTCACAAAGGTCAGACAGCAGAGAATATCACCATGTGGTGGAGGCAGAAATACAATCCAAGGAATCCCAAAGATTGCTTGCAGTTAGCACAAGAATGCTACAGACTCCAGGGAGAAAGCATAGCCTCACTGGCATGTTGATTTTGGACTTCTAGCTCATGGACTATACAAAAACTGGTGGCAGGCCAGGTTTGGCCCAAGAGTAAAAGTTACTAATCTCTGCAGTTGAATATATGCTACACACAATTGCTGCTTTGACTTTGCAGTGTCTCATATATTCTTGATAACATCTTTATCTCTAAACATCCAATAACCATAGGAAAATTTTTTCAGTCTCTGTATTAATCAAATAATGTAAAAAAACAAATGTTATTTTTTCATGTATAAGACAATTGAAAAATTAAAAAGGTCAATAAAACTCACTGTTGGTGAGGGGATAGAGAAATGGTCACCCTCATGAATCATCATTGATGGGGGTGTAAATTGTTACATCCTTTCTGGAGAACAATTTGACAATATAAACAAAAACTGAAGAAACTGAAGATCTAGGACTCAGTAATTCTTTTATTGACTTGGGACTATTTAAGTAAATTATTGTATATGCATTCAGTGCTTCCATTCAAAATGATAATTTAGAGGACTTTCAGTTAAAGATGTTAGAATTCTTAGTATTCCACTTTCCTCTGACACTAATTTAAAATTTTCACTTATGATGAAGATAGCAACCAACCACAACTTCAAATCACATTAAGAGCTACTAAATACAGTGAAAGTTACACAAAATTGAGTAAAAACCAAAGCAGACAAACATTTCTGCAGCTCTTTAAACAAGAAGAATCCGCCAAAGTTAGCACACACCTGGACTGCAAATCAGGGGTTTTCCCTTCAATGACAGGGTGTGTAAGTGCAAACAAGTCAATGAATCCTGGTTGATATGTTAGTGGCAGAGGAGGTGGAGTTAAATAAGAAAAAGTACACATATTGCAGTTTTGGAAAAACAAACTCAGCAGCTAACTCCAGATACAGAGATAATCCCAAGGTAGAATGTTCGTAAGAACAACTAACATAATCCAAGCTTCTCTAATTTAAGCCATCACACCATCCTCACATTATTTCTCTGGAAAATGCTGACTCAGAAAA
Organism: Cabassous unicinctus; assembly: GCA_029593785.1. Classification (NCBI taxonomy): domain Eukaryota; kingdom Metazoa; phylum Chordata; class Mammalia; order Cingulata; family Chlamyphoridae; genus Cabassous; species Cabassous unicinctus. The sequence continues at coordinate 8,078 of JAQZBX010040215.1, read as the reverse complement.
GTAATGCCCCCATTTAAGGATGAGTAATAATCAGAAATAAATCAGCATAGGACAAATTCAAGATACTATAAGAAAAATAAAGTAAAGAATAGGCAAAATATATATACCATGAAACAAAGAAAATATTCAAAAACATTCCTCCATAAATCAAGCAAATGGATGAACAAAACAGTTCAAAGAAGAGATATAAGGATACAGGGAAAGATGATGTAACAACTAAAAGAAATTACTCACAAAATAAATGGAAGGGAAATATAAAACTAAAATACAAAATAAACCCTGCTGAAAATGGGTGGGGGACATAAAAGACAGGTTTGAAACATATTTAGCAAAATAAAATGGAATTGTAAATATTCTCATTGTCCTGATTTTTTGATAATCAGGATAGGCTAAAAATTCGCTATATTAGAAATCATGCATGTGTCCCCACACCTAGTTTTTCTCCCTAGGTCTGGTTTTTGGAATGCTGGTGATGAAGAAAGCCTGATTTATTATATGACCATCCTGTATGTGAAAAAACTGTAATTGGGTATCTTTGGTCAACCTTAAGAGATATAAACAGGAGGACAGATGTGGCTCGGTGGTTGGGCATCCATCTCCCATATGGAGGGACCTGAGTTCAATCCACAGGACCTCCCAGTAAAAATTAAATATATAGATATATAGAAGGCATGTGGACCACCAGCCCCATGCACGTGTGAGCTACCAGGCCCCGCAAGCCATGCAGCAAGATGATGATGTACCAGGAAGGTGACACAAGGGAGAGCCAAGATGAGACACACCACAAAAACAGGAACTAAGGTCACACAGGTGGTAGGATGCCTCTTTCCCACATTGGAGGTTCTGAGGATCAAATCCTAATGAAGAGAGGGGAATAAAGATAAGAAGAGAGGGTAGGAAATGAACACAAAGTTGCCCAGTGAATGGACACAGAAACAACAGAAATGGCTGGGTAAAAATGAATAAAAGTAAATAAATAAATAAATCCTTGAAAAACATATAAGGGAGAAAGATATGGATTACAGTTGGTAGTAATACTTTGAAGATGCTCTTTCATGATTTGTTAACAAATGTTTCACAAAAATGCAGGGAGTTTGTGAGGGAGGTGATGTGTGGGAACCCTGTATAATGTTATTCATGCTTCTTTTCTAAGTTCACGATGTTTACTGAACACTTATAGTATATGTATGTTCATGTATAAATGATATACTTCAATAAATTGTTTTAAAAATAAATAAATAAAATAAAATGGAAAAGAACTGAAAGATTAACGTTTTAGTGAAAAATGACAGATATGGAAAAGAGATCCAAAATGTATAAATGGTGTCTCTGAAGAAAAGAAGAAAAAGAAATTTTCCTAAAATAAGTATGATTTGAATCTTCAGAAAATCACTGCCAAGGCACAAAAAAGTAGCCTATGGCCATAATTTTTATTCAGGCACATCTGAAGAAATTATCAAAAAAGAAGGCAAATAAGAGAGATGGAAAATATGAAAGAAAGGTTAAATAGTACAGAGGATAGAGTGATAAATCTACCACAAACAAATCAGGAAATGGAGAGGGAAAACAGGAAATTCTATAACTGACTGTTTTCCAGACACCTATATTCAGTCTCATAGAGCCCAACAAATTCCAAGTAGAATGAATATACACACATTCATGTATGCACACACAGACATGCACAATATAGTGAAACTGCAGAATGCCAAAGACAGAGAAGATCATAATGATAGCAAGAAGTAGAATGCTTAACCACTTTACCTCTTGCAATTGCCATTACTAAGACCAAGTACTCTGGCATGGAGAAGTATGTGGAAAAGCTCCTAAGCACCATATGTTTAAGAAAGAAAACAATTAGTCTAAAACTGGATTTCTTGGTAGCAAGAAATTTAAGCACAAAACAATGGTATAGTATCATCAATGTACTATTGTGGCAGTTTGAGATTATTTATGAATTCCAAAAGGAGAGATTATTTCTGTAAACTGGTGTGTTCCTCTGGGCATGATACCCTTTGATTGTACTATTCAAAGGTTTTATGTATACTTGATTAAATTAAGATTAGGGCTTGATTTCACCAAGTCAGTATGGGGTGACTCAGGTTGAGTCTTCTTCCCCCTGGTGGGCTGTTATAAATGGGCACTCACTCAAGAGACAGAAGAAGATACACATGGGAAGAGAAAAAGCTCCATATATACCAGAGTAGAGTACTTTGTCAGCTTTGATCCTGCAGCCTGGGAAGAGAGATAAGCAATTCACCTGATAGTTTACAGCTGACCTTGGGAAGAGAGTAGAGCAAGGAAGATGGGCCCATGGAGCCTTAAGACCAAGAAGGAAGGATGAACACTCACAGAAATCAGCAACAGGCTTTGGTAAGAAAGTATCTCTTATGGTATCTTGAGTTGGTCTCTTTAGGGCCTCGTACCTGTAAGCTTTGACCCCAAATAAATGCCCTTTATAAAAGCGAACAGATTTCTGGTATTTTACATCAACATACCTTTGGCTGACTAATACATCTGTGGAAGAGTAAAACCAAGAATTCCATACCTGGTAAAAAATGTATTTCAAAAATAAAAGCAAAATACACACTTTCAGGCTAACAAAAATCAAGTCTCATATAAAGAGAATTGTTTTTTTGTTTTTGTTTTTGTTTTTTAAAAAGGGTATTTATTTGAAGTAGAAGTGTACACTTCCCACACCATAAAGGATAAGTTACTTCCCTCATGAAAGTCTATTGCCACGTGTTGGAGCATGATGGCTGCCAATGTCTGCCAGCATTCAGGTTCCCTGGGTTTCTCTCATCCCAGGGCTCATTTCTCTCCAGGGTCAGCTACTGTGCTTTCTCAAGACCAGCTGCAGACTATCAGGTGAACAGCTCTGTCTCTCTCACCCCAAAGCCTTGATCTGTGTTTAAGGGAGACTCCTCTCCTTCCTCATATATCTGCATCTCTGTGTGTTTACTTCCTGGGCTCCAGGATCAAAAATCCCATGAGAATTCTAAAGGAGTTCCAGAAGAAGAAATCTGATCCCAGATGGGAAGTCTAAGATGCAAGAAAGAACTATGAGCAGAGAAAAAATGAATAGATACATAAATCTAAATAAGCAATAACTGTTGCACACTATTTCTTGAGGATTAAAAATGAGGTAGAAATGAAATACACAATAATAGCATGGAAGTCCAAAAGGGTGAACACAATTAAAGTGCCTTAAAAGCCTTATATTTTCTGAAAGAAGATTAATTCAATTTACATTTTGATATACCAAATGTGCATCTCAATATTTCAAGGGTAACCACTAAAAGAACAAAGAAATAAAGTGTATAGAATCCAACCTAATAGGGGGAAAATGAAATGAAATATACATATGCAATCAGTCTAAAAATGATACATAGAAAAGTGAGAACAAAAAGAAAACACAAAATAAGGTGACAGAAATAAATAAAAACATATTAATATTACAATCAGTATTGCAGGCTTGGAGTCTCTAAAAAGACAAAGACAGACTGGAAAAACAATCTAGTTATATCATATTTAAAAGACCAATCTTAAAACATAAGGATACAGATGGGATGCAAGCAAAGGATGGGGAAAAGATATACCAGGCAACTATTAAGCAAAATAAAAATACTATATGTATATTTATATCACAAAAAATAGTATTAAGGCAGAAGGATCTACTAGCTATAAAGACCACAATATAAGGCTTATTGGGGAGACTCGGCAAGAAGGCGTTGGCTTAGGAGGGCAACTGCAGACAGCTCGCAGATCACGGCTGATAGTGGATGGGGTGCACCACGGGGGTCTGTGCTGTGGGCGTGGAGTAAGAAACTTGGGACATCTATCTGGACAGATCGACAGTGTGGACTGAACCTTAGAGATTCTTGAGTTTTAAGCCTGCCTGTGGTGGTTAACACAGTCGGCTGACCCCACCCTTATGGGGAAAAAAAAAAAGCCTGTTGAAAGCGTGACTCCCATCTGTCCGATAACTGTGTCACCCGACCCGGTGGGAGGGGGCATTTTCTGAGGGGGGAGCTCTTTTAAGAGAGCTTTATTGTCTGGGGATTTGGCTTCCTGAAGCCCCCCGCAACTTAGATGAACAAAACAGCTGCAGTGAATTGGCACCCAGAGGAGGAGAGGGGTTAATCTTCAGAGGGAGGTGATTAGCCTAGCAGCCCAGGGATTAGCCCCAGCCCACAGAGCTGTGAAGAGGGACAATCTCCAAGAGAGGGAGAGTTCTGACAGAAAGCAGAGAGGGGATATTTTAGCTGTGGATCTGGCTGCCTGGACCCCCTCATAAATTTGGGGAGCAGATAAGACAGCTTGAAGCAGTGCCACGCTGAGGGGAGAGGCGAATCTTCAGAGTTAACCTCATTTACATGCAACACAATGACGCAAGGGCTCTGATCCAGAAGGGCGGAGTCTGCCGGAGTCTGCTGTTTTTAGCGTTCTACACTGACAAACATCAGACTTTTGCATCTCTGGGGAATGCAGAAATTGGGAAGTGTTTGATTAGTTTCCAGGAGCCCAGTTAGGGCCTCCTCCATGAGGGGGTGGTCTGGAGAAGGACTTATTTTTGGTCCTGTATTACACCAAAAAATAAATAAATAAATAAAACGGTCCCTTCAATAAATGAAAAATAAATTCTTTTTAATTTAGTTTAATAGCCAAAAGCTTCTTCAGGACCTGCATATAAAAACCCTGTGGGGAAATTGTTGGATAAACACAAGCAGGATGAGAGGATACATGAGACCACAGGGAATATTGATCCCCCTTAGCTTTGTTTGACTGCTTGCCAGTGGGGTTGCTTGCTTTTTCTCTATTTATTTGTTGTCTCTTGCTTTTCTTTCCTCTTTCCTCCCCTCTTTCTTCTTTCTTTCTTTTTTTTAAAAATTAGATGCTCCTAGATTCTCTCTTCTTTGCTGTGCTTCTTCTTCAGTAATTTCCCATTCTCCTTATACATTGATTTTTTATTCCAAACTATATATTATCCCTCCCTCATCTTCCTGCCCTTTGCTTTCTGTTGTGGCAATTAAATATCACATTTTTTCCATACACCCACAAGTCAAGGGTGTCAATTTCTATTCCCTCTATTTTGTTTTTTTCTTTCTTTATTAATATTAACTCTTTCCTTTTAGCCCTTTCTTAACTCTTTCTCTCCCTCGTCATAATTCTAGCCCTCTAAATCATTATATATATATATTCCTTTATTTGGTTTCCAAGTCCATTGTAGGTACTCCACTTTCTTTCCTATTACTCTACACTGCCTACTTGAGTTAAATATTCACTTCATTAAGTCTTATTTGGCCCCTCTTCTAACTTTTAACAATATTACTATTATCCTTCTTCCTTTCTCACATCTATCGATTCCTCCAGACCTAATCTTTTGCCTTCAAGGGAACATAGAAAGAAGCAAGGAAATAAAATAAGAAGAAAAAGTATCAAAGAGAAAACTTTAAACACACACAGAACCACCAGCTAAATAAAACTCTAGAGCAGAGAGAGAAGCTAAACAACTGAATAAATCCATCAAGATAAAATGAGAACTAGAGGGCAACAAAAAATTACAACCCACACTGAGAAACAGGAAAACATGGACCAATCCAATGAACAAACTAAAAACCAAGAACTGAAGCAGATCATTGAACAACTAATTGAAGCTTTCCAAACAAATATTATGGACCAACATAAAGAAGTGAAGGAAGAGATTAGGAATATAAGGAAGACACTTGGAGAACATACTGAAGAAATTGTAAACACTCCCAAAAAGATAATGGATATGATGGTGACCAATGGCACAATCCAAGAAATCAAAAAGATGCTGGATTCACATAGCAGCAGATTTGAACAGGCAGAAGAAAGAATTAGCATTGTGGAAGACAATACATCTGAAATCAAACAGATAGAGGAACAAATAGACAAAAAGATAGAAAAAATCAAGCAGGGACTTAGGGAATTAACCGACAACACAAAATGCTCAAAAATAGGCATTATGGGCATCCCAGAAGGAGAAGAGAAGGGAAAGGGAACAGAATAGGTGTTGAAGGAAATAATGGCTGTAAATTTCCCAACCCTATTGAGAGAGATGGATGTGCAGATCCAGGAAGCAAAGCACACCCCAAACAGTATAAATCCCAACAGGCCAACTCCAAGACATATACTTGTCAAAATGTCCAATGCTCAAGACAAAGAGAAATTACTCAAGACAGCAAGAGAAAAGAGAACCATCACACACAAGGGAAGCACAATAAGATTAAATGCTGATTTCTCAGCTGAAACCATGGAGGCAAGAAGACAGTGGTATGACATAGTCAAAATACTAAAAGAAAAAACTTCCAGCCACGAATTCTCTACCCAGCAAAACTGGCATTCAAAAATGATGGAGAGTTTAAAATATTCACAGATAAACAGAAATTAAGAGAATATGTCAACAAGAAACCTGCACTTCAAGAAACACTAAAGGAATTTCTACAAGTTGAAAGGAAAAAACAAGGGAGAGAGACTTGGAGGAGAGTTTAAAAGCAACTAACATGACAAAAAATAAAAATGAAACAACATATGACATACATTTATCCAAAGAAAAGTGCCTGAAGTAAGAAATGCATTACGAATAATAGCACTGAATGTTAATGGACTAAAGTCACCTATCAAGAGACACAGATTGGCAGAATGGTTAAGGAAATATGATCCATCTATATGCTGTCTACAAGAAACTCACCTTCAACCCAGGGATTGAAGGAGGCTTAAAGTGAATGGCTAGGGAAGCGGGAGTTGCTCAGTCGAAGGAGCCCCCATTTACCATGTGGGAGGCCCTGAGTTCGCTTCCCAGGGCCTCCTTGTGAGGGCAGGCCAGCCCGTGCAGTCTAGTGGGCTAATGCAGCAAGCCCTCACAACAGGAAGCAGGTGTGGCTCAACTGATAGAGCCCCCGTTTACCATGTGGGGGGCCCCGGGATCGCTTCCCGGGGCCTCCTTGTGAGGGCAGGCTGGCCCGTGCGGCACGAGGGGCTGATGGAGCGGGACCTCACAGCAAGGGGAAGATAAGCAGAAACGGAGAAGACACAGCGAATGGACACAGCAAGCACAAGCAGCAAGGGGGGGAATAAATAAATAAATAAATAAATCTTTAAAAAAATAAAATAAAAATAAAGTGAATGACTGGAAAATAATTTTACAAGCTAACAATAGCCAAAAATGGGCAGGAGTAGCTATTCTAATATCAGACAAAATAGACTTTGAATGCAAAACTATCATAAGAGACAAAGATGGACACTATATATTAGTAAAAGGTGTAATCTCTCAAGAAGAGAGAACCATCATAAACATTTATGCACCTACTTGGGGTGCCTCAAAATACATGAAGCAAACCCTGGCAAAACTAAGTGGAGAAATAAATGCCTGTACAATTATAGCAGGGGAATTTAACACAGCACTATCATCATTAGACAGAACATCTACACAGAGAATCACTACAGAAACAAAGGCTCTCAACAATATATTAGAAGACCTGGACTTAATAGACATATACAGAACACTCCACTCAAATACAGCAGGATTTACATTCTTCTCAAGTGCACATGGAACATACTCCAAGATAGACCACATGCTAGACCACAGAACAACTCTCAATGAATTCAGAAAGATTGAGATTATACAAAGTAATTACTCTGACCACAACGGAATGAAATTGGAAATCACTAAGGACTAGAGAAACAGGTTAGGCACAACGATATGGAAGTTAAACAACACACTCTTAGACAAACAGTGGGTCAAGGAGGAAATCTCAGAAGAAATCAGCAACTACCTTGAAACTAATGAAAATGACAACAAAACATATCAAAACCTATGGGATGCAGGGAAAGCAGTCCTGAGGGGGAAGTTCATAGTCATAAATTCATCTATTAAAAAAGAAGAAAGAGCTAAAACTGAAGACCTAACTGCACATTTGGAGGAATTGGAAAAACAACAACAAACTAAACCAAAAGGAAGTAGAAAGAAGGAAATAACAAAGATTTGAGCAGAACTAAATGAAATAGAGAATAAGAAAGCACTAGAAACAATAAACAAAACCAAAAGCTGGTTGTTC
>JAQZBX010040214.1:0-21539 GCA_029593785.1 Cabassous unicinctus | reverse complement strand
CTACGATTCCAGTCACAGCTACAGTGAGCCGCTCCATGCTGGCTCCTGCCGATGCACCTCTCCTTAGGTGTGCACTGCCTGCTGCTTCCTGCCCCAAGGCTGCTCCGAGAGAGGCACGGGCTGCCTGCAGGCGTCCACTTTGTGTTCATACCTGTGTGACCCAGATATGTGGGGAAGTCAGCGTTCCATGGGGGCAACCCTCAACCACTGGAGGACAAAACGTCTCTCGTCCACCCTCCAGGTGGACAGTTCTAGACTCATTTCATAAGGCTCCTCAGAAGGCCCCGGCAGGATCCAGCCCCAGGCACCCACAGCACCGTCCACTCTGTGATGTGCGGTTGGCTTCGCTCCTCCCCTGTTCCGGGTTCTCAGTCCTGGCCTCCTGCTTTCTGGGATCACTTCCCAAATAAGCCACCCGAATGCGAGCCCTTGTCTCAGGTTAACACACACACGCTCACACAGAATCATAGCAAGCAATCTGCTTAAAGGACAATATCTAGGTTTTAAAACATAATGAATATTATCAAGCAGACTACAAAGCAATGTTTATAATACACTGAATAATTTTATCCTCAACTGAATGTTTCAAAGTCCAAATGTGTTTATACACAGAAAATCCCCAGGTTGTGCCTGAGGATTATGTGGTAAACACATACTTTATTTTCTCTGTCTCGCTGGATTTTAATTTCTTCAAAAATCTCCAGATAAACAATAGTAACTTATTAATCCCTCAATATTTCATCAGCCTATGATTCAGAGTCATTAACAGATTTTAGGGCATATTCTAGGCTAACATGAAACAATTCAATCTTGTTGATTTTAAGAATTTGTAAGAGAAATATGGTAACCGAACATTATCCACTTTTAAATGGAATAATCATAGGTCCACACAATTTGCAACATTACATAAATATTATATAAGCTCTAATATTACAAGAACTAATTTATAAAATATTGGTTCTTTAAAATAATAACCATGTTTACAGTTGACATATACTTAAATATTACTGCAAATAACAATAGTCAGGAATTTTGAAAACTCCACTTCATTTAGCTTTGGAGTGGGTGTTAAATAAGTAAGTATTATGGGAACTAAGATATCATATTTGCATTTTTATTTCCCACTATGGTAAAGTCATGGAGAAGAGTTACAGTCATCTTTTAACTAAAATTCACAATACAATTTATTTTGTCAAAGGGTTTGCCTTGACTGAGGCACAAGTATTAAGGGCACAAGTATTACCATTTAATTTCCTCATATTTATTCTTTTGTGTCTGCTTAAAAGCTCTGCCTGTAAAACTCATAACTGATAAGGCACATCCTTGCAAAATACCTGGGGGACAAATAAGGCAGAACTACATCTGATAAAGGGCATACATGGGCAAAATTAGACGCCTTCTACTTCCGCCTTTTCCCTTTCCTCTCCCAACTCCAAATCTCAACACAGCAGCTAATTTCAAAGCCTCATCTGCCCCACCCGGGCCACCTTGCTGTGAGGGCTTTTGTTATACTTACTTGAAATGAATTCCTCAGCAGAGAAGGATCTTATGAAAATACACATGCATACCAGAGCATGTTCTTCTTTTTGAACACAGGGATTCCAGGGACCCACACAAATCAAGAGGCTGGGATTTTTAATCAGGGGCGTGAAGGGTCCAGCCCTTATCCAGGCACTTATGAACTCCTCCAGGATATGACACCCTCTGCGTCTGTCCATCAGTATTTAATGTCTGCCATTACCGATTTAACCTCTAGGCATATGCAGCCACTAGGGGGCGCGATGGGCACGTTGACCCCAGTTTCTGAAGGCGAGCGCATCACGAAAGTCTTCAAGCAGATCTGCGACTCGCAGGCCAGTCGCTTGTTTCCTTTGACCTCTGAGAATCCTAGGTCAGCTGCAGGAAATAAAGGGAAAACACCTTTGAAGAGACTAAAACTAGGAAATTGAAGAGCAATGTCAGTGACAGGTGTACGCGCTGTCATTCACCCATATTATCCTCCAGATACTTAAACAAGCGCCTCCCTTGCCAATGCAGGACCAGATTAGTCTAGAAAAAGGCAGCTCTGAAAAGGAAATGAGGAGAATTCCAGTGAAGACTCTACTGAATCTTGCGTGGTGTCATGTGCAAGAGCAGCAGAAGGAAGTCCCGCAGCTCTCAGACTTGGGAGGAAGCCTGGGCCACGCCGCATGTGGGCTGCCTGGGCTTCCTTACGTTTATTTTACAGAATATAACTCTCTAACTTTGATCAGAAGTCTTAGGACCAAAGGGTTTCTTAAAATCTTTATGACTTCCAATTTTTAGTCTGTGTGATCTTACATATCCTTGGGCCTGATCTGCATTTTTATTTTGTAACTCAGCAGGAATCCTGCAGCCTCTAGACCCAAGTTAGATCTTCTCTCTTCTCATCCAGAAACATTTTGAAGAAAGGGCTTAGATTTAAAACAGGGATAGTGGTTAATTTTTTATTAATAACCTAGGTTATTTTCCAAGGTTATTTATACAAATTTTATTTTATTTTTATAAGAATGTAAAATTTACCTTTTACCCAAAGGTTTTAATACTCAATTGAGTATTTTCATTTTTGCACTTGGAAGTCATTTTTCCTAAGTAGAGAACTGTTAAAGGATTCATCCTTGTGAAGACTAATTTTTTTACTTTATTTAAATGTATTAACATAAATTAGAGAGTTGCAATTTACAGCTCGAGGCTCTTTGTAAATAAACATGGTGTTCTGTGATTTGGGAGGTTTTCTTTTATTGTTTCTCAGCCTGGAGAGTTTTTTTATAAAAGGCTAGCACATTTAAAGTATTGGAGGTATGACTCAATGACTTAATTTTCCCTACTGAGAGACACTGAGTTGCCTTATCTTAGATTTATATAAATGCTCTCTTGAAACCAATACATACAGAAAATCCACTGAGCTCAAGTAATTTTTTAGCCGTATTTTCTACCAACCTATAGAGGAGGTCTATCTATTTCAAATATATCGTTGAACTCAAACCCATTCCTTTGTCATCTGTGGTTTGTCCAGACCAATCCTCCAGGAACAGGCTACAATATCTACTGTTCTAAGGTTCCACAATCCTCTTGGATTCCCCACTCCTGATCCCTCAATTCACACAGGCAACTCTCTCACTCAAAAAAAAGTAGAAATTCCTAAATCTTTGGACAATTGAGATATTAGACAGTAGCATTTATTCCCTAAGGAAAAGAAAGAAAAAACCACGCATACATTCAGAAGAAACACACAAGCTCCCGGTGTTTCCTTGAACCATCATACAAATATTTATCCTCTAGGGGGCGGTAGTTCCCCGTTTCTAAGGGAAAACAACCTCCTCTGGTCCAGAGTTGTACCTCTTGAAGCCTCCAGGGAAAATTCATTTATCTGGGCCTTAATTCGAACAGAAGGAAAATACCCCAGCTTCAAATCAGATAAAATTCTAACCTAGAAACTGGAAACATTCATTGCAGGAGACAGAAGCACAAGAGCTCTTCCATCGGATTGACTGCTGGCAGGCTCACAGATTAGACTCCACCTGAATCCACTGGAGTCATACCCAAGAACATCGGGCAAAAGCCACAGACAAGATTTACAGCAAGAGAAAACAGAGCGCAGTTTCACATTCCCTGGTGCTCTATAGATGTTCTTAGCCAGCTGCTCTTCAATGCCCTCGTTTTCAGCTGCTTAGAAACAGATCTCAGAGTCAAAAGGGTGCCCCAAGGAGACCCGAATGAAGTGTCATAACCTGGGTCCGCTACTGAAAACAGAGGCTGGGTCAAGGATTCACCTGAAGGGAACTTTGTGGGAGGTGATCCCAGGATCCAGGAGGAAGGAACGACTCAGTACCTGGCAAACAGGGATGATGGGTTACTGAGGGCTGAGGGGTTTCCCCATAAGCAAGACTTTCAGGCTAAAACTGGGACAAATTGGTCACCATAGGAGCTGGGGAGATAGCCATTGCAAGGGCGAGCTACTGAATTGTACCTCAGAATTGTCCACCTGAAGGATAGAAGCGGGAAGCATTTACCCACCCGTTTCAGTCCCCTTTCAGTCAAAGATTACCCACTGGGGTGTTAATTCCTCCCACAGCCAGGGCTTGTGGTGCGGGAGTTCTTAGGAGTTCCCATAGGCCCTTGCACCACAGCTTCACAACACAAGGCAGCTGAGGCGCAGCTCTGTCAGGCCACGCCTCCACAAACCCGGTTGCCACAGCAGTGGCTGGAGTCAAAACTGGGCTGACAGGGTGTGTGTGAGGTGGCATGCAAGAAGTGACTATTAATGACTATTAATACATGACTATTAATTTTGCCTCCCTTTAATTGGCTTGTATTGGAGCTCAGCATGGGGTCACCAATCTCTGCTCTTAGCTTCCCATTAGTTTGTTAGTTTAAATGAGAATGAAATTCTCAAACTCCTCCAGCAAAGTAGTTTTTGTTTTTTTTGCTTTTGTTTTTGTTTTTGTTTTGTGTGTGTGTGTTTTAACCCCATGTATATAGAAGAAGTTGCCATGCCAATGATTCCCTGGTCTCCTCCTGGCTTAAAAGAGAAAATTCACAAGTCTATTTGTACCTCCCATAGAAACTAAGATGTTGATTTAAATGTCATCACCAGTGTAAAATATTGTCAACTAAGACAACTAATCAAAATCACAGATTATTTAGAGGTTAAAGCTTACTGTCATAGTTTCAACAACCTCTGAAACTCAGGTGTCTTGTGAATTCCTTTTTGGGAATCATCATATTTGCAAGAATGGTTTATACATTTGTAAAGTGTTTATAGTTCTTTTAAACCTTTTATTATGAAAAAATTTTCAGAAATAAAAATAGAGAGAATAGTACCATGAATTTCCTTGTACCCATTACTCAGCTTCAACAACCATTAACTTTCTGCCATTCTTTTCCAATTTCCCTCTGTTGAGAATGCATGCAGCAGCAAGCCACAGAAAATCTAATTATATTATCTTAAATAAAAGCACTCTTTGTCTAGATAACGTAAAAGTCTAGAGACAGACAGTTCGGTGGTGCTGGTGTAGAATTGAATAACTTCTTAAAAAATTCAGCTCTTCTATTGTTTTGCTCCTCTTCCTTAGACTATAGTTGCAAGATGTCGGCTAAGCCTCCAGAAATTGCATCCTTGTTCCAGGAAGGAAGAATGAAGAAGAGCAAAGAAGACCAAAGGATATGCCAACCACCTGATGTTTCTTTTGGAAACCTTTCCTGGAAGTTCCACCCAACAACTTTTACTTACACCTCTTATTAGGCCAGGGCCACATGATCTCTATTTGCTGCATGAGTGATTTTAGCTGGGGACATGAGTAATTTTAGCTGGGGACATAGCTGTCCTGAACAAAATCAGGGTCCTTTTAGTAAGGAAGAAGGAGAGCGAGGCTACGAGGTAGGCATCCAGCAGTGCCTGCCACAGGGCCTTCTCAGGCCTCTGCCCCTTTGTCCATGCTTTTTCTTCTGCTTCAAATGCCCTCCCCTCTCTTGGCTGCCCAGGTTATTCATTTATTTAACAAATATTTTTTTTAACACTCACCAGTCCCAAGCCCAGGTCCTGGGGCTCTAAAGAAAAATAAGAAATAGCCCTTGCTCTTGAAGAGGTCCCAGTCTAATCTATAGCAGGAAGCCAATACACAATATCTAAACTTGGTAAATCCAGAGCACACAAACACAGCATTCAAAGATGTGGATGCAACTATCAGAAGACGAAACCAGAAATGGTTAAAAGGGGGTGCCTCTGGAGACCAGACAGGAGGCAGGAAGGTGTAGACCTGGGGACCGTTGAAACCATTTTAAGCTCTTGTGAACTGCTTGATTTTTCAACAAGTGCATGTGTAACTTGGATAAAAGATAATTCTTAAAAGTAATACTGCAATAAACATCTCTGTGCATAAAGAGTTGTTGCCATTTTGGATTATGTTTTCATGATATAGTGATAAAATTTCTGTGTTAAAGTTGCCTCATATGAATTTGTTTCCAGTAAGTTTGCAGGGTTGTTGCACAGTTTAAATGGAATGACATATGTAACGTACCAAGCACACAGCAGGCACTCGGTACACATTAGTTAGAAACAAATAAATCACTCAGTGTTTTGTCCAGATTCCAAACTCTCCCCAACAGCTGCCACAAAGAAGTACCACCCTCTTAATAACATTTCTCTGGGTCTTTTGCTAATACAAATAGCACTGCAGTGAACAGCCTTGTGCCAATGGCAATTCAGGATTTTTGCCAGTGTATATTTGGGATGGATTCCTAGAAGTGAATAAATGCATATGTAATTGTGGCAGACGGTGCCAAGTTCCCCTCCGTAGAGGTTGTACCACTTTGCACTCCCACCAGCAATGTAGCAATGTGCGAGCGTGCCTTTTCCTCACAGCCTTGTCAGGAGAAATTATTGTCAGATGTTGGGATTTTTACTAATTTGATGGGTAAGAAATAGACTCTTGGGGTAGTTTGACTTTACATTGCTCTAACTAATGCTTATCATTTCCCTCTGCCACTGTCCATTCTAAATTCTCCTCACCCTTAGCCAGCACTTCAGCTGCCTAGGGGGTGACCCAATCCTTTGTCTCTGAGGGGTCTGAGTCCTTGGTTGTCTTTCCTTATAAGATCATGGCTGCCTCAGTTGCCCATTCAGTGTTACCACTGGACATAGAAGCACCAAGAGGAGCCCTAGGGAATGCCCTGAGCTCCACACATTCTGCTTTCTGCCCCCATTAAGTATCAGCAACCCTGTCTCCTTATGAAAATCAGGGCTGATTACCTTGCTAGCATAGCAAATCCATTTCTGTCTTCTGAACCACTGGTATGGAGACCCAAAAGCAACCAGATAGCAGTGGTAGCTTCAGGTCAAGGGGAATGTTACCGTTTCCCTCTGTGGAAGAGCTCCCGCCATCCCTGGGAATTAGGACTTCTATCTAGCAGAACCTAAAGTTGTAGGTATGCAAAGCAAAAAACCTGCCAGTGGGTCACTGGAAATGATGGCAAGAGGGGATGATCCTTCTTCCACCGTTTGGTCCCTGGACCACCGTCTCCTGACTGAAGGGGCCCAAGCAATGCATAACAGCCATTGGCTCAATGCATATGCCACATCCTCCAGGACAACTCTGGACCCCAAAAGGTGTCATCTACCAGATTAGTGCCTTCGCTAAGCCTTCTTGATTGGGTACTTCCAGGTGATACATTCTATAGTAGGATTTGTCTCACTTCCTTCACCATAAAATGGGACCCTGGGCTGAGGCAATGTGAGGCAGAGTTCTATGTCAGGAATCAGGCACAGCTCAGGCTCTGCATTGGTGGTGCTTCAAGAGGCACTGTAGGCAAGGAGGTTAAACCCGTATTCAGAGCTAGTTTATGCTCCTAGATGGTAGACTCATTCCCCCTTCCAGGTTAGAAAGGGGCTGACATAATCAACTTGTTTGCTCTTCTCAAGGGATGGAGCCATATTGGGGGCAGTGTTGTTGGCAAGTTGGACAATCGGCAGTGGCAGTAGCTAGATCAGCCTTAGGGAGTGAGAGCCCACGCTGTCGGGCCTCCTCCCCCGCCACTGTGACTTTGTGGGTCCGTTGCTCAAGCATGGGTGCAGCTAAGGGCAGAGGCTGGCTGACATCCACCAGAGCAGTCAGCCTGTCCACCTGGCAGCTGAGAGCTTCCTCCAAGGCGGGTGCTTTCTAGTGAGCATTGCTGTGAGCCATGAAGCTCTTCACACTTTCTGCACCCCCCAGGTCCATCCACATGCCCCTTCCCCAATCATCCAGTGGTACTTCTTTCAGGCCCCTGACCCACCAGTGATTCAGCACTGCTCAGTGTACCTCTACCTTAAGCCAATTCTCACTCCAGACAATGCTTACAGGCAAATGTACTGCTCAAAGCTCTGCCCACTTGAAGGCTCCCCTTCTACACAGCCTTTTAGGGCCACTCCTGACCAGGCTATCATATAACAGCAGTCCACTTGGCACACCAGTCTATAAGTGAACCTACCCATACAGCTGCCCAAAACACCCACCAGGCCCAGGTGTTTTCCTCTGCCATCATCTGGTCACGGGAAATCCCCACAAGGCCATAAGCATGAATTGCTAGAGATGCATCAGTGCAACAGAATATGTGACATGGCTCTGAGTAACCAGCTCATGGAAGTCATTTTTTTTTAAAAGATACTTAGATTACACAAATGTTACACAAAAACTATAGGGATCGTGGAACTCATTTTTTACTTCTAGACTCCCTTGGGCCTGAATGTACCATTTACATCTTACAGTGGATCACTACTGTGCCTTCCTGATTTGATTATAACTTGACGGATCTAACGATACCCAGCTCATGATAGGCAGCTCCTGTCTCATAATTACCTGATGTCCCATGGTCAGTCTCTACTAGAGCTAGTAGTACATCTGGAGCAGTTTTCAAACACACAGTTCTAGCTAGCGGGTCTGTGCCCTGAATCTCTTACTGGGACTTGCTGGAGACTCTACCCAGCACCTTTGTCTAGCTCTACACCAGCACTTAGCACCACAGCTCGGTGGCAGAGCAGCTTGCACTGCGACCTGGTCCTACTGCAGAGCCCTTTCTTCCTCTGTGAGTCACTTGAAACTGTCAGACGTCTGACTACCTGATAATGGGTTGGATATGGTGCCTCCAGGTGGGGCATATGTTGCCTCCAAAATCCAAAGGACCCATCAAGCTTGTGCCCCTTGCTTAGTGAAAAGGAGGATAAGGTACAATAACTTGCTCTTTATCTCAGTAGGGATGTCCCAGAATGTCTTAGACCTGGATCCCCTAAAACTGTCACCTATGAAGCAAGATTCTGCATCTTTGTAAGGTTTATCTCCCACCTTCTGGAACATAAGTATGGAGTCTTACAAGGACATCCATAGAAATGCCATATTCTTGTTTACCAGATCCAATTAGCAAGATGATATCGATACAGTAGACCAAAGTGATGTTCTACAGAATGTCAAGGTGATCAAGTTCTCTGCAGACAATATTGTAATACAGAGTATGAGAATTATCAGAGTCTTGATGCATGATCATGACTGTGTACTCCTGCTCTTCCCATATAAATGTGATCTGCTTTTATTCCTCCTTAGTAATGTGCATTTAAAAGAACACGTGGCAGAGTTAAAACCAAGTGTCAGAGGCTGTGCTGATCTATTCCAATAAACATACTCCATCCAGCATAAGAGCTGCATTTGAGGATCGTGGTGGTTATCACATCATCCAACAAGGTCCAGGTGATTTTTGCACACACAAATATAGGTGACTTACATGGATGATATAATGGGGATCACCAGCTTTGTATCCTTTACATCTTTAAATGTGAAATTAACTTCTGAGCCCCCCAAAATTTCTTACCCACATTTCAGGAAGTAAACAAATGGTTTTCATTTTCAGCTACTAAATTTTGGGCCTGATTGTCATGCAGCAAAAACTAACCGATACAGATAGAAATGGAGGTTGGGAATTTAGAAGACAGATCTGAACAGGGAATGTAGTTTTAGGAGTCACAAGGTGATAACTGAAGCCAAGGGACTGGATGATACTGCCCTGGGAAATCATGTAGGATGAGAACAGTTTGAGGCCCCCAAACTCAACATTACCAGACTGGGTTCCCTGAATCCCACCTCAGTGGGCTCCCAACCTGGAGCCTGGACCTTTAGCAGCACGTACATCATGCCTTTCATATTTTGGCCCCACCAGCCTCATCTTTCTCCATTAGGCACCCTACACTCCAGCAGAAATTGAACTTTCTCATGTTCCCCAAATGTGCTATGTTTTCTTCCTACCACCATCCCATCGCCCACACACTTTCTTCTATCAGGAGTGCCCTTCACAGCCCATTCTTCATATATTTAACTGCCATTGAAAATCTCATATGTCTCTATCCCCAGGCAGGCTTCCTGATCACCCTCCCAGGAGAAGTTAAGCTCTCTCCCTCCCAAATCTTTCTATGCACACTCCATCATACCATATACCATTGAGACAATTGCCTTCTCTCTGCCAGCCATTTACAACCTCCCTGCCAGACTTTGTGGTCCTACAGGGCATGGACTGTGCTTTTCATATTTATATACATATGTATTTATGCATAATCAAGAGCTTAGAATGTTTCCCTCTAAGCTAGGCCCTGATTGACATGGGGAGATTTCAGAATAGTCAGTCTGGGTTAATGACAAGTCTAATTTTTTCTTCTTTTCCTTCTTTAGGAGTATAGAGCAATCACCATTGATTGACTAAAGCAGACTTCACTCTCAAACCCCTTTTCCTTTATCCACCTTAACTGTAGAGGCTGAAAAGTTTAAATAGGTATTTTCCCAGGCACCCTTGTAGTACTGTGTACCCACGTGAAAAAGGTGGCCAATAACATGGAGCACAAGTCTGCTGGAGGCTTCTCGGAAAGCTTGTGCTTCTCTCATCAAAAGGCACAAGCTGGTGCCGACACTTTCTCCCATCTTCCTGCCTGGAATGCAGATGTAAAGGGTGAAACTTCATCAGCCATCTTGTACCATGAGGCATATACACTAAGGTTTGCAGAACAGAAAGCCATAATGAATGTGAGTCTGATGGCCTTCCAGAAGCCCTGCACCCACCTTGGGCTGCCAGCCTCCAGACTGCTCATTATATGAGATAATTAAATGTGCTGATTGTTCAAGCCACTGCTTGTCAGGGGTTCTGTCCAGGAGCAGAAAGCTTTCCTAACTGAGACAGAATACACACAGCAGCAGGAACTGACTGCCAGCAGAGTGCTCCAAGTCAAGGTCACGCTGGATCCAGTGTTGTAAAGATAAATCTAACAATTAACAATACATAGACTTTTTATCCTCCCAACTCAGCTCTTGGCACTGTGGAGGAGTCTTGGAAACAAGAGATGCAGCCTCTGTTCTTAAAGTGTTTACAATCAAGTGGGAGGTGGTCTGATGACCAGCGTGCAGTTCAGTGCTGGGTTTTACAGAGCTTGGAGGAGGGTTGGGAGCTGAGCAAAGGTGAAGTGCCTTAATGCGGGCTTCCTGGAGGATGAGGCTTGAACAGGGCCTCAAAAGAGGAGCTGGAGTTATGGACATCTCCCCTGAGGGGCCAGTGAGCTGAAGCAGGTGAGCCGCCTTGGCAGCCTCTTAGCACACAGCAGAGGTTCCTGAAGGATCAGTGCCCCTCTGGTCCTCCGCTTGAGGTGCTTCTCCCTCTCCGATGCACGGATTCAACCAGTATTTATTGACCCTTTAGTATGGGTGAGGGACTGCTTAGGTGCTACGGATCTAACATGGGCAGAACACACGATCCCTGACCCTCTTTTAATGAGGGGGACAGATGATAAACAAACAAAAGGGAAACTCAGAGGGCTGGAGGGGCAGGCTTAGCAAACTCAGAGCTGGGCGGCTTCCTTCCCTTTTTTCAGGGCTCTGTCTTCCCAGATTGTTTACAACATCTGGCTTCCTAGTGCCCAAGCCACTCAGTAGGCAGCCCTGCCTCCTAGAGGACATGGAAAATAGTGGCCTGGGAAGGGCTCCCCCTGTGGGAGCTGGGGCAGCCCCCACCGCAGACCACCCATGCTATCTCAGCCTGCAAGCCTCTCCCGTGCCTCTCTGCCCACTGAGGCTCATCTTCATCGTACCACCACCCCCATCTTCCATTCCTCATCACACTCACAGCGTGTGCCACAGTTTCCCTGAGTGTGCCGACCAGTGCACTCTGGCCATCCTCTTCCAACTGTTTCCAGGGCTGACAATGCCCCCTCATCCCGAGGGCCCTCCCCATCCACTCCTATTCCCAGAGGACTAACCCCTCCTTCTCAGCACACAGCTGTGCATGCCAAACTGGGACACTCCGGAGAGTGAAAGGGAACACTAGTAATAATTACATCAGACACCAGGCAAACCAAGACCATGGTCTCCTAGTAAGCACCCAATTCTGATGTCACATCTTCCAGGCAGCCTCTTTGTCTGTTAGGTCACCATTTCCTAAACTGTGTCCCATGGAACTTCGGGAGATATTAATAGGGGCGTCACAAAAACAAAAGCAAATTAAAACTCCCACATTGAAATGGTTTTGAGAAGCCCTGAGTTAAGCCAAGAAAACTAGATTCTCTTACTGCAGGATTTTCCCAAATTAATATGTATTAAGAGTATAGCATGTCATGTTTCCCAAGCCCATTCGACCGTGGAATCCTTTGTGCAGAGAGCATCTCGTGGAAGCAATACATTTTAAGAAATACCGTCCTAGGCAAATGGAATTGCTTCCAGAATTTATACTTATCTCTGCCATGGTGTTCAGTATTAGAATATGGACAGCAGGCTGGAGATGGGCTCAGACCAAGCTCTGCCTCTTACCAGCTAGGTACCATTTTGCATTAGGATGCTTTCAACTACAATTAACAGATAAAGGTAGATATATATGAAATATTTCTCTTAAGAACTCCTGAGTGAAGCCATGGCATTGTCCTCAAGGGCCAGTGTTTTCCATTTCTTCATGCTGCCATCTTCAGCATGTTTATCTCTTCTCATGGTCATAGGATGGCTGCAGCAGTTCCAAGCACAAAACACAGAAACCAAGAGAGCCAGCAAGAAAGTTGCATTTCCTCCCACGTGTAGCTTCTCCATCTGTCTTTAGTAAGAAAAAGGATCTAGATGCCCACTCCCACCACCCCTGTTGCAGTCTTCTCCTTGGTTCTCAGGGGCGAGTAGGGTGACCAACCGTCCCTGCTTTCCAAGGACTAAGGGATTTCCTGGGATGCAACTGCCAAAACTTGGACATTCCTGGGCAACTGTGTCAAGTTGGTACCTGGCTAGGAATGAATCATATAGCTCTGCCTAACTCAATCATTGGACAGGGGAATGGAATTACCATGACGGGTTAGACTAATCAAGATTTACACCCTGATTTGGGATGATGGAAAAGTTTTGTTAATGGGCGGTGGCGATGGTAGCACGAAAGTGTGAATATAAGTATCAACACTGAATTACATATTTGAATGTGGTTAAAAGGGGAGACTTTAGATTGTATATATGTTACTAGAATAAATTTTTTCCGTGGGACGGACAACACAAACAGTGAACCCTAAGGTAAACCATGGACTGGACTTAATAGTACAATGATAAAAGTGGGCTTTCTTCAAATGTAGCCAATGTACCACACCAAAGTGTTACTAATAGGGTGATATATGGGAACCCTGTATTCTATGCATGATTTTTCTGTAAGCCCACAAATTCTCTAATACAAAATAAAATAAAATAAAAGATGTATACCCTGAGGCTAGAGTTGGGACCACATTTCCTGACCATGGAATAATGAACCCCCTAACAGACCCTACATTCTCACAGTGAGGAACAAGGGGAAAGACTGCTGGGGAGGCAATTAACAGGGCAGCCTTAGCTGTAATGACTAGATAAAATGACTTAAGACGGGGCTTGCTTAGAGAACCAATAAGAGCAACTTTCTATGAGCACTTAGTATGTGCAAAGCACTGTTCTCAAGCTGTTACACGTACTGTGTCACTAGAGCCATACGACATCCTACGACACAGGGATGTAAATCCCATCTTAACACTGTTCCTGAAACATAAAGAGGTTACAAGACTTGCCCAAAGTCACAATGCTAGTAAGTGGTGGAGTCAGGTCGCAGACCCAAGTCTGTCTGACACCAAGACACACCTCCTAACTTCTCCACCCCACCGCCTCCCAGAGCCTGGCATCAAATGTTAACATCTTTCCTTTAATCCAGCACCTGGCACAGGGCCCAGCGCATGGCAAGCATTTAGTAAACATTTTAATGAGTAGAGGGTAATAGCTGACATTCCTGCAACCATTATGGTTTACACAGAACTTTTGCCTGAACTCAGGATCTTTTCTCCCAAACCCGGTCCTCTTCCAAGGCTCCTGCTCTCAGCAAATGGCACCAACATCTGGCCAGTTCCACAAACCAGGAACAGAAGAGTCACCCTCAGTCCTCTCGCTCCCCTCCATGCATCATATCCAAGCCTTCACCAAGGGAATCTCTCAAATCGGCATCTCTCCGTCCTCCGTGGCCCTGGTCCAAGTGACTGCCGTGTTCTCACCTGGACGGCTGCCAGAGCCTCTAACTGGCCTGCCCACAGCACCATCCCCACCTCCAGGCTCTCCTCCAAGCTGTAGCCAAAATGGGCGTCTCAGTTTCTGCCAAGTTACCCGCCTACTTAAAACCCTTACTAGATTTTCATTTCTTTTAGGATAAAGACCAAATTCCTTGACATGGCCTCTCTGCTGCCTCCCTTGCCTCAGCCTACACACAATCCCCTCTCTTGTACTGCCCCGATCCTACGCACACACGCAGGTCCTGTGTGTCTCCTCCTGCTGTCCCCTCCTTCTTTGCCTAATTCTCTCTTAATGCACCTCAGGTCTTGGTCCAGCCATCCCTTCCTCTAGGACTCCCTGGCTACCATGATGATGTAAAGCCCCTTATCCTAAGTGCCTACAGCACTATCTACTTCTCCTTAATGGCACAGTTGGCCAGTTGCCGGGTCACATTTGATTATGGGCTTATATGATTAAAGTCTGTCCCCCAGCAGTCTGTAAGCTTGCTTCTGGTTTTATCTCTGTAGTCTTTCCAAAGCCCAGCCAGGGCCAGCACACACAGTCTGTTTCCAAGAAATATGTGTTTAATTAATTAGCAGCTCACCAGGTTACTGTGAGCTCCCTCCGGGCAGGGTCTACGCCTGAGGGCTCGGTCTCCCCCTCAGCACCTAGCACAGGGCTGAGCCTGGGAAGTATGTCAGGACAGCTGTCTGGATGACCGGAGGCTACCTGGTTGGCAGGGGTAGGGGTGCTTGGCAGAAACAACCTGTAGTGGAGTGAGAGAAGCCAAACAGGAAAAGGGACATTGCTGAGGAAGGATGTGGTGTAAGGTCACTCTAGCCTGGACCTGATGGGGGAAGGAGGGTCATACATTCTACTGAGAAGTTGTACACATTGAGGCAAGGGGGCCAGGCTTTTGTACATATGTCCCAGATGATCTGAGCCACTACACTGTCAACTGGACCCAAGACATGAAAGCTGGGAGATGGTGGTCAGCTCTGTCCCCTCCTCCCTTCCATCCATCTGCCCCCGTGACCTGAAGGATCCCTTCCCCTGCTCACCCACTCATCCAGAACGCCAGTTTCCCTCCTTCAATGCAAGTCTCTTCCCTCTTTTCTGTGTCTAAGACCAAAGTCTTCCTCCTAGGAACTTCACAATCAAGTAGTCTATTTAAAATATTCTCCCCAACTCTGAATTATTATTTCTCTTCTCTTTTCCCAGGATTCCAGTAAAATTTCATAGACCTCTATTAGCATGCTTTTAGAATTATGGTAAATGCCCTTATCCACACTTGATGAAGATCAAAACGAAGAAAGGAAAAATCATCACAGATTTAAGAAATCTCAATTTATGAATCTCAAGCAGAATAAATACAAAAAAAGACCACACCCAAACACATATGGTAAAATTGCTGAAAATCAAACAAAGGAAAAGTCCTCAAAAGCATCCAGAGAAAGGCACACAATACTTTTAAATGAACAAAAATAAGACTAATAGCTGACTTCTCATCAGAAACAATGTAAGTCAAAAGATAATAGAATGTTATTTGCAAGATGCTAAAAGAAAATACTTCTGAACTTAGACTCCAGTAGCAGCAAAACTATCCTCCAAGAATAAAGGACAAAAACATTTTCAAACTAACAAAACCAGAAGAATTCATCATCAGGAAATACTAAAAGGATATTTTTCAGGTAGAAAGAAATGGTCCCAGATGGAAACTTGAAGATATAGATTAACAATAGAAATAGATTAAATAAATTAAAATATATTATCACAAAGGCATACTCAAAACATATACATATACAAGACTATTCATATGAATAGGCAGTTTCCCTGAGTTGAGGAAATGGAGTTTTGAGTCTGAGGAGACCCAGTTGGCCAGAGTTCACAGGGCAGAGTAACAGAGGTGAGAAAGCTGCAGAGAAAAAGAATTCTAGAGATTTTCAGCGGTCTCCCTCAAATATGCCAATCAGTACAGACCCTGGAGTCCTGCACCTCCCATCCCCTATAAAACAGGAGACCCTAGGGCAGGACTTCGCATTTTCTCCCTTGAAAATGCCCACCTTACACTCTAAAAACGTATTTCTGTTCTCTTGCTCTACCTTCCAATAAATTCTCTGCTTGCCTAATTAATTTGCGGCTCGTCTTTGAATTCTTTCTCACGATGAAGCCAAGAACCTAGATACCATCTCCAATAACACTATCACCTAAAAAGTAAAACTCACAATGTCTGGCACCCAATACAAAATCATCAGGCATGCAGAGAAACAGGAAAACTTGGCCGATAATGAGGAGATAAATCTCTCAATTGAATAAATAAGTAAATCCTTTTAAAAAAGATGCTTTTTTCTCATTATTGTTTTCTAATATTAGAAGACAATTGACTTCTTTAATATCCGGAATATGTAAAGAACTCCTGAAATTCAACAAAAAGACAATCCAATTTTTTTTTTGTAAGGGGTGCAAAGTTTTTTATGGAACTAATAAAAAAGTTGGGGAAATGAATATTGGTGACAGTAGCACAATATTGTGAAAGCAATCGATACTACTGAATTGTACACTTGAAAGTGGCCTGAATGGGAAATTCCAAGCTCTTTGTAACTACAACAAAAAGTTAAAATTAATTAATTAATTAATTAATGCCAGGGAAAAAGGCATGTGCTCAAAGGTCAAGATTTAACATGTAATAACAATGAATAATTCTTATGCAAATCTTCTCAAACTGAACATACATGTGTAAACAGCACTTAACCAACTCGCCAAGTCCCCTTTGTACCTCCTTGTGCACACTACTTCCTACAAGGGTAACCATTAGATATTAATTTAGTCCATTTTTATACTTTATACAGTAGTTCTAAAAGTACTAGAAAGTAAGATATGAGCACTTTTGTGTGTGTGTTATTGTTCAATAATTTTTAAATAAAAATAATAATTCTTAGGGAAGCGGGTGTGGCTCAATGGATAAAGCTCCCGTTTACCATATGGGAGGCCCAGGTTCGCTTCCCGGAGCCTCCTTGTGAGGGCAGGTCGGCCCACGCGGCGCGGTGGGCTGATGCAGCAAGACCTCACAGCAAGGGGGAGATAAGCAGACACAGAAAAAGACACACAGCAAATGGACACAGCAAACACAAGCAGCAAGGGGGGGATAAATAAATAAATGAATAAATCTTAAAAAATAAATAAATAAATAAATAATAATAATAATTCTTACTGCTTCATCAAGGACACACTTAATTGGAAAAAAAATTCTGGAGATATAAGGAGGAAGCTTCTTGGTTTGTTTTCATATTCTGATACCAGTGTCAGTTGCCATACTACCAAGGTTCTGCAGGAATTTCTAGAGAAGCAAGCTGACTTACCATCCATATGTACTTGATCATCTGACTGAAATAATAACAGCTAACTTTAATTGAAGGCATACTATGTGACAGGTACCACTAGGCTCTTTACAATAATTTTCTCATGAAATCTTCTCAAAAAATCCAAGGTGTCAGCAGGTACTATTATTATCCACATTTTACAATAGAGAACACTGAGGCTTAAGAAGTGAAGTTGCCCAAGGGAAAAAAGATAGATTATTTCCTCTAAACACTGATCAAGGATGTTGGTAACTCAGGAACCATATTACTTCAGAAAGAGCAAGAACTTATAAAAATAAGAATATTTTATTTTTGCCTTAAACAGTAGCTGACATAAAACTGTCATGACTTTTTTTCACATATTGATTCCATTTATATGAAATGTCCAAAACAGACAACTATATAGAGACAGAATGTAGATTACTGATTGCCTAGGACTTGATTGTTAAAAGGAACAGGGTTTCTTTTTGGGGTGATGAAAATGTTCTGGAATTAGATAGTGGTGATGGTTGCATAATTCTGGACATATTAGGAAACACTGAACCGTACTCTTTAAAAGGATGAATTGTATGATATGTGGATTGTATCTTTAAAAAAAAGAAAGAAAATCACAGCTGAAGCCTAGAGCTTTGCAATATCCATTTGCAATATCCATGAGGAGGGAAAGTAGCAGTTTGGGGTGCCCAAAACAGCCGTGTAGTGGATATATATAATGCTTTCTGACCCCTCACCATCTGAACCCCCTTCCCGTGCTTGGGAAACTCCCCATCACAAATCTAGGTGGACAAGAGTCCACCTCCCACCAGATGCTTGCTTTCCCAGCTTTTCCGCCTTGCAGCCATGTGACCAAGGAACAGAACTTCTCAATCTGAAACAAAGCAGAAGGGCAAATGGAAAATGCTTTCTGGTGTCAGCGGTGGCATCTACACATCAGTACCCTGTTCTGATCAGCGTGCTTTTGACTGCCCAGACTTTATATCTCACTGCTACATCCCACCCCCACCCAAAAGCGCCTTAGGAGCGTCTCTCCAGCCTCGTGGTTCTGTGAGCCCAGCAGTTCAACAGTCTTTTTCTGCTTTTATCAGCCAGAATCCATTTCTTTGGTTTTAAAGGAAGACTGATATGTGTCACTGGGGACCTTGTAGCACGGGGTCGCTCACAGCAAGGCAAACTCTCCAGTAGCTACAGCTCTAGGCTTACAATCACTAAGAGAAGGGCATTCGATCCATCTCACATTAGGCTGCAGCTTCCATTCTGTCATCAGACATACATCTTTCCCCTATTCCCAAAGCATCCAGCTATAGATTTTCTAGGTTTTAATTTTACTTGTCTTCTTTTGCAGGTAAGGTCTTTTCTTTATGGCTGCTTTTAAGCTCTTGGTCTTTCTAATGTTCTGCAATTTCTTATGATTTATCTAGCTTTTCTGTTTGTATCCTGTTTGGAATTAACTGGGTTTCCTGACTCTTAGGGTGTATAAATTTCATCAATTCTCGAAAATTCTCAGCCTTTTTGAAATATTCTCTCCTTCTGGAACTCTGATTATATGTGTTAAACATTCTCACTCTACCTTCCATATTTTTTTAACTTTTTTTCCTTAGTTTCCGTCTCTCTGTGTCTCTATACTTCATTTGTGTAACTTCTTCAGACCTACTTCCAGTTCGTTCTTCCTTCAGGTATGTCTAATCTGCTATTTAACCATGAAATTTCTAATTTCAAACAGTATATATTTCACATTTACAAGTTTTAGTTACTTTTTTCTAACCGGTTTGACCATTTTTATATTCTTTTCATTCATCATACTTTTTCTTTAAACCTAAGTAAAATGTTTTATAGATTGTATTTTATAATTCCATCACTCATCTCAGTCTGACTCTGTTAGCTGTTGTCCCTAATGACTCTTGTTCATGGTGGTTTCTTTCCTTGTGTGCTTTGTTTTTATTGTAAGCTCACATTTTTGAAATTTTATCTGAAGGAATTCCTTGAGGACTGGGTTAAAAGTACACTCTTCAAGAGAGGATTGCATTTGCTTTTGCAGTTGCCTAGAGGCACTGCTGTAGACTAAATGATCAGCTTGAGGAGTTTCCAGGCCACAAAGAAGTACAAATGCTAGTCCCAGAGAGTAGGAGAGCCAGCTGTGGTTACAAATTATTGGAGCAGCTTTCTCTCTCCACTCCTACCTTCCCTTGCTTCCAAAACCAAAGTTAAGTGAGTGAGTTTTCCTCTGTGGGATTGGTTCACACTTTAAATGACAGTGTCATAAGAAGAAAAGTGACAAAAATGTTTATGAAGGGGATCCTGCATAAAGTCCCAGGCCTGGGAATCATCATTACACTCTGTGACCTTTACTGGGTCAAGGTCACTCACTGCCTCTTGTCTTCTGTATAAGAGTCAGTGGTTTAAAGCAAGTGTATGAGAAGGACATAAGGATATGATTAAACTGATCCAAGCAGAGGCAGTGGGGCATGGAAAGAGGCTGAGCTGCTCTTCTTGTCTAGACCTAGGGGCAGTCCAAGAGCCTCTAGTCTTTGAGCAAACCCGGTTCAAAAGGGCAGCTGTGATCCTTGCCCTTGAATGGGAAAGAAGCAGGAGAAGAGACCAAGTCCAAGGTCCACAGATCCATGTCTCACTGGGGCAGTGGCAGAGCTGAGGGCAGGTCCTTATCACTCTCTGCCCAAAGGGAGATGCCTCCTGTCCTTGCTTGCATTTTAGTGCCTCTTTTGACTCAGGAAACTCTCCAGCTTCTTGCTGCGTTTCAGCTCCTTGAACTTCTCAGCTAGGGCCAG
Organism: Cabassous unicinctus; assembly: GCA_029593785.1. NCBI lineage: Eukaryota > Metazoa > Chordata > Mammalia > Cingulata > Chlamyphoridae > Cabassous > Cabassous unicinctus. Next base: position 1,352 of record JAQZBX010040214.1, on the reverse strand, counting down.
CTGGCATTGCTCAGGTTTCTTCAGGAAGTGTGGCCGGCAACCCTGCTGGGCCTGAGCCCGCCGCTGCTGCTCCAGGGCCAGGAACAGCTCCTCCTGCCACTTCCGTTCCTGCTAAGCCATTTCTTGCTGTTCCAGTCGCCGAAGCAGCTGCTCCTCCCCTGACCAGTGCTTCTTCAATTGCTTTTTCACAATCTCTATCTCTTTGGCTAGGATGTTATTCAGGGATTGATACGTTTTGTCAAGCACCTCAGCATTATATCCCCCTGACAGATCATCAAAGCGGGGTCCCGGGCCACCTTCTTACTAATGGGGATAGCCTGACGCAAATATGGCCCCGGGACCTTGGCTGACATTTCCAGAGGCCTGTGCTTATCTGCAGCACATGCATTTTGGACAGGTGGTTTAGAACCTTGCTTCCTAGTGCTGTTTCCAGCTACCAAATGCTGCAATTCCAACAGCTCCTCAAATGACACGTTGGATGTGTCCTTTTGTGGGTCACAGGCCACTGCTCCCGGCTCCAGGCGCCCTCCATCCTCCCCAATATCCCGGCCCTGCGAGGAGATCGGGCCGGGCCCGGCTCGGGGGCTCACTTTGGGCATCCAGTCGTGTCTATCATGACTCTTTTTTTTTTTTTTTAGGAGGTCCCGGGGATTGAACCCAGGACCTCGTACACGGGAAGCAGGTGCTCAACCACTTGAGCTACATCAGCTCCCCTATCATGCCTTTTAAAGCCTGCTGTTTTCTTTCCCCAGCCTTTTCTTTGGATGGTGAATTCATATAGCTAGTAAGTGCTCCAAGGAAAAACCCAAATTGTGAAGAAAACGGGCTCATTTCCCTTCAGAAAAACCAAAGCTAGAATGTTTAGCTCTCAGTGTTTCCCCCAACTAGCCTTGGATCAAGAGGCTTCACCATAATGGTAGAAGAAAGGGCACCCAAATCACCCCCATTGAAGAACACATGTTGCTAACTAGCAAGCCCAGCCTTTGGACTGGATGCTCCCCATACAAGGAAGAGAAGAGGAAGTGTTTAGAACTACAAAGTCTGGACTATGAAGGAGAAAACTCTTAATTTGGGATAACAAAATCAGTGCATCAGGATCACTTACTCCAAATTCACATTCTGCCATACAGTTCAAGAGAAAAGCAAAGTACCTGCCTACCTCAAGACATGCAGCACCAACGTCTTCAGGTGGAACTGCTTTCCACGGCGAGCTCCTTCTCATCTCCTGGGTTAGGCCCAATGGTGTCAAGTTGATCTCACAACCATTGACAGTCATCCTTTCTTTAAGAATTTCAAGCAACATACCAGTCTGGTTTAATTTTTCCTCTCGCATCTAGTTAGGCTGTTTTTTT
>JAQZBX010040213.1:0-22751 GCA_029593785.1 Cabassous unicinctus | reverse complement strand
CATACCACTGTCTTCTTTCCTCCATGGTTTCAGCTGAGAAATCAGCACTTAATCTTATTGTGCTTCCCTTGTATGTGATGATTCTCTTTTCTCTTGCTGCCTTGAGTATTTTGTCTTTGTCTTGAGCATTGGACATTTTGACAAGTATATGTCTTGGAGTTGGCCTGTTGGGGTTTATACTGTTTGGGGTGCGCTTTGCTTCCTGGATCTGCAAATCCATCTCTCTCAACAGGGTTGGGAAGTTTTCAGCCATTATTTCCTTCAACACTTCTTCTGTTCCCTTTCCCTTCTGTTCACCTTCTGGGATGCCCACAATTTGTATGTTTGAGCGTTTTGTGTTGTCAGTTAATTCCCTGAGTCCCTGCTGGATTTTTTCTATCTTTTTGTCTATTTTTTCTAGTATCTGTTTGATTTCAGATGTATTGTCTTCCACATCACTAATTCTTTCTTCTGCCTGTTCAAATCTGCTGCTATGTGAACCCAGTGTCTTTTTGATTTCTTGGATTATGCTATTGGTCACCATCATATCCATTATCTTTTTGGGAGTGTTTTCAATTTCTTCAGTATGTTCTCCCAGTGTCTTCTTTATATTCTTAATTTCTTCCTTCACTTCTTTAAGTTGGTCCATGATATTTGTTTGGAAAGCTTTGATTAGTTTTTCAATGTTCTGCTTCACTTCCTGGTTTTTAGTTTATTCTTGGATTGGTCCATGTTTTCCTGTTTCTCAGTGTGGTTTGTAATTTTTGTTGCCCTCTAGTCATCATTTTATCTTGATGGATTTATTCAGTTGATTAGCTTCTCTCTCTGCTCTAGAGTTTTATTTAGCTGGTGGTTCTGTGTATGTGTAAAGTTTTCTCTTTGATACTTTTTCTTCGTATTTTATTTCCTTGCTTCTTTCTATGTTCCCTTGAAAGCAAAAGATTAGGGCCAGAGGAATCAAAAGATGTGAGAAAGGAAGAAGGATAATAGTAATATTGATAGAAGTTAGAAGACGGGCCAATTAAGACTTAATGAGGTAAATATTTAACTCATGTAGGCTGTGTACAGTAATAGGAAAGAAAGTGGAGTACCTACAATGGACTGGGAAACCAAATAGAGGAATATATATATATAATGATTTAGAAGGCTAGAATTATGAGAAGGGAGGGAAAGAGTTAAGAAAGGGTTGAAAGGAAAGAGTTAGTATTAATAAAAAAAGAAGAAAACAAAATAGAGGGAATAGAAATTGACACCCTTGAGTTGTGGGCATATGGAAAAATGTGGTATTTAATAGTCACAACAGAAGGCAGAAGGCAGAAAGATGAGGGAAGGATAATAGTTTGGAATACAAAATCAATATATAGAGAGAATGGGAAATTACTGAAGAAGAAGCACAGCAAAGAAGAGACAAGCTATCAGCACCTAATTTTTAAAAAATGAAGGAAAGAAGAAAGGGGGGAGGAAAGAGGAAAGAAAAGCAAGAGACAACAAATAAACAGAGAAAAACCAAACAACCACACAGGCAAGCAGTCTAACAAAGCTAAGAGGGATCAATATTCCCTGAGGTCCCCGTGGATCCTCTCAACCTGATTGTGTTTATCAATCAATTTCCCCCCAGGATTCTACATGCAGGTCCTGAAGCAGCTTTTGGCTATTAAACTAAATTAAAAAGAATTTATTTTTCATTCATTAAAGTGACCGTTTTATTTATTTATTTATTTATTATTTGGCATAATACAGGACCAAAAATAAGTCCTTCTCTAGACCAACCCCCCCACGGAGGGGACCCTAACTGGGCTCGTGGAAACTAATCAAGCACTTCCCAATTTCTGGATTCCCCAGGAATGCTAAAGTTCTGATGTTTGTCAGTGTAGGACGCTAAAAATGGCAGACTCCGCCCTTCTGGATCAGAGCCCCAGTGTCAATGGTTTACTCTGCAGATTCGCCTCTCCCCTCAGCCTGGCGCTGCTTCAAGTTGGCTTATCTGCTCCCCAAAGTTATGAGGGGGTCCAGGCAACCAAATCGACAGCTAAAATATCCCCTCTCTGCTTTCTGTCAGGACTCTCCCTCTCTTGGAGATTGCCCCTCTCCCCAGCTCTGCAGGGCTCAGGGCTTATCCCTGGGCAGCTAGTCAAATCACCTCCCTCTACAGATTCACCCCTCCCCTCCTTGGGGTGCCGATTCACTGCAGCTGTTTTGTTCGTCTAAGTTGCAGGGGGCTTCAGGCACCCATTTCCCAGAAAATAAAGCTCTCTTACCGGAGCTCCCCCCCTCAGAAAATGCCCCCTCCCACTGGGCCAAGTCACCCAGTTACCAGACGGGAGTCGCGGTTCCAACCGGCTTTTTTTTTTTTCCCCGTAAGGGTGGGGGTCAGCCGACTGTATTAACCACCACAGGTAGGCTTAAAACTCACGAATCTCTATGGTACAGTCCACGCCATCAATCAGATAGATGTCCCAGCTTCTCACTCCACACGCCCACAGCACAGACCCCCATGCAGGATCTCATCCACTGTCCGCCGTGCTCTCAAGCGTCCGCGGTCGCCCTCCTAAGCCGACGCCCTCTTGCATGCCAGGGATGCAAATCCAATTCCAGGTGTGACAGATCAGCCTGCAGGTCCTTGCTCCCAGAATCCCTCATTAGCCCTTAATGCTGATTACCATCAATGTGAGGAATATGTACAAACACGCAGGAGACATCTTGAGTTAAATGCCCTTTCATCTTTATCTGGAGGGCCACTGTCACTCCCAATGTAATATATGTGAAAACACATTCACAACTTTACACACACACACACAGTCTCCTTAAGAAATTTCTTCTCTTTACCTAACATAGAGAACTGAAAATATTTGTAGCCCCTCACTCAAGACTCTCCGCAAATCTAATTATTAACAGGGCTATTTGTCATTCCAGCCATGTTTCACACATCTGTCAACTCCTCCTTTCCCATTCCTGCTGCACCTTCCCCATTTTCAGTGCTCGAGTTTCACTACCAAATTGGTCGGGTCATCATTCCATGTCCCTTAAGGTGGTGCTCAGTCCTTTTGCACTTTTCTGTTTCCATCTGGGATCATTCTTTTTCAGCTTGAAAATTTCCCTTATAGTTTCTTATAGTGCAGATAGGCTGGCAACCTTGTTTGAATAAGACATTTTATTACACCTTTGATTTTGAAGGAATTTGCTGGTAGAGAATTATAGGTTCAAAGTTCTGTTTCTTTTTTTTTTTGAGAACTTTAAAAATATGATGACTTCTGGATTCCATTCTTTCTGTTCAACTCTCATGAAACATGTGTCATGAAAGACAAGTATCATATTTTTCTTGCCTGCTTTTAAGGTACCTTTTTATAATTTTCACAAACTTAAAACTTAACTTTTATATGTATTGTTGAGGTTTACTTTGTATTCGACTTTGAGTTCACTGAATTTGAATCTGTGGATTGATATACTTCATAAGATTTGGGGGGAAATAGAGGTAATTTTTTCAAATATTGTTTTTTTTCCTACTATCTTTCTTCTCACATTGTGGGAGTCCACCTGCATATTTGCTAGATTTCTTTTATATTTTGTAATTTGTAATTGTTTTCTCTCTCAACATCATTTGAATAGTTGTGTTGTTTTTTTTTTTACCTAATCCTGTCTTCTGCTGACTACCATGTTTCTCATTCATCCCAAGAGTTCTTAAATTTAGTTATATACTTTGCAGATCAAGAATAATAGGGGAAGGGGGAAAAGGGGGAGGATGTTGGGTGTATGGGAGTCCACTGTATTCGGTATATGACTTTTATGTAACCTAAAACTTTTTTGCAGACTAAATGAAATAAGTAAGACCCTGGGGAAATAAATAGAAGAAAATGTCACTGTACATACAAGACAACAGATCTTATAGGGATGAAAGACAAAATGTCAAAAAAAAATTTTAATATTTTTTCATTTTTTATTATCCCCCAAATTTTTATTTTTATCTTTTTAAAATTTTTTTGTATTTTATTTCTTATTTTTAAAACTATCATTATTTCATTTTCTTATTAATTGTATTGGCTATTTTATTGGCTTCATTTTTGAAGAGGTTTTGGATCAGAGAAGGATTACAACTCTGGCAGGGGATGATCATTGGTGTGGGGTGTCAATGATGGGGGATACATGGGAGGAAGCTCACCTGGGCATCCATATAAGGCATATATATATATGTTTAAATGTTCATAGAGCATACTCATGGTGGGTGGAGATTCATACAATAACCGAAAGAATATCAAATTCCCATCCTGGGAAGCTCTGCCACATTCTCTAATGGAAAAGCAAGAATCCCCTGAGTAAAGGGGCAATTACTAGTGAAGGAGGATGGCCCATTATGGGCCCTTGATATTGATAACTGTGCTTATGAACCCTTACACTTGAAATTGAAACTTAGCCTAGTATTATAGGGTGCCTAAGAGTTACCTCCTGAGAGCCTCCTTGTTGCTCAAATGTGGCCTCTCTCTAAGTCAAACTCAGCATATAAATGCATTACCTTCCCCCCAGCATGGGAAATGACTCCCAGGATTAGCCTCCCTGGCACGGAGGTATTACTACCAAGCACCAACTAGCAATGCAACTGGAAAAAGACCTTGACCAAAAAGGGGAAAATTAAAGACAATTGAATTTATATAGCTAAGAGACTTCAAAGTAAGTCGGAAGGTCATTCCAGATGTTATGCTTATGCACATCTCAGGAGGATCTCATTGACTGCCAAAGTAGATACTACCCTCTATTTCAAGGATTGAGTCCTCAGTTGTTTGCTGTTCTACCTTTGCAAGCAAATGTTATATAAATTTTTCTCTATGTTATATAGTTATTTATGGCTATATAATAAGTCTGATATCAGCTCAGGACCAGAAATCACTCTGGCCATTTTTTTTTTTTTATTTTTAGGTTTGTCGATAATCAGAAAATGTACCCTATAAAGCCTCTACTTTTAGTTTATTAAAAGTTAGTGCACTAAAACCTGAATATTTTATATATTTTTTATCTTAAAAATATGACATTATCAGTTTGTAGGGTATAGTATAATATATAGCATATAGTTGAAGTTTTTGATTTTTGATAGCAGGATCTGTGTATCAAAACTTCCAAATATAATTTTATTTTGATTAATTTATTTTTGTATTTCTTGAGGTTTTCTTCTATGCATGTGACAGGAGAGGATTATATATTTCACATATTTTATTATATATTTTAGTATTGTGTAATCTTCCTCTTTTTCTCATTCAATTGGTTTGGGCTTATGAAATGTGATTTATATATTATTAATACTGCCAGTATATTTTTTGTTTGAAATTTTTTCCCAGCTTCTGCCTAATTCTTTAATCTTCCTCTCTTCTTCTTTTTTTAATTTATGCTTACTTCAAAAAATATAAATGGATTTTTAAAATGCCAAATGACAGTCCTTATAATTAAATAAGAAAATTTAAAACATATATTTGCTGTGTTTACTTTGTTTGATTTCTAAAAGATTTTTGTTGTTGTTGTTTATTTGGGCTGACATATCTCCCCTTTTAGTAAACAGCTATTCAATATCTATCTTTTCTCTATTTTTATATTTTCTCCATTTTCCCTTTCTAATTTTTGGCATGTTTTAGATTTTCTTTCATTTCCTTTTCCAATTATCCATAATTTTTATTGGGAAATCCTATTATGATATTCTTTTCTGATAAGGAATATCTTCATTTCTCTGTCACACTTCAACTTATATTTATTTCATAATATATAAAAATCAATATGCCCTCACACTAAAATATTTTTCTTGTATGATTAATTTTTCTTCTGAGATGAAACCTTTTGAATATTTCTACTTTACCCTCTCCCAGTATCACAGATATCCCACTCTTGGTTTTCTGAGAGTAGAGTTTAAAGTTCTGGAACTTGATCATGTAGTTTCAAGAATCCTTACTTATTATTAAAGTTACAACTCCACTTGCATTATCACTATCAATTAAGAGTTATGTGAGTTATATTGTATATTGTGTAATTATTTGCTCATTACTTTTACATCCATTACTCTACTATCTTGATATTTCTCCTGATTTAATTGTATTTTGATTAGACTACTTTGGCAGTCCAGTGGGTACCCTCCCTAAGAGAAACTGAGTCTCCAGTATGAATATCTTCTGCCTACATATACTAAGACACAAGTTAAAGTATAACAAAACTCCTCACAGGGAAACAATGTACAGATGGTATTCTAGACTGTAACTTTCCCCAGGATATACAATTCCTTCCTACACTAATATCACCAGACCCCATCTATTTGCTTCATGTGACACTAGCTGAGATTCTGTTATGAAATGTCTTTGTTCTGAGACCCTACACATTGCCCCGAATTTTCCCACCTCTTCATGGAGTTCTATCTTCATTCTCTGGACCACCATCACCAGAAATAATCACTCTTGTCCATAAATCCCAATAAATAAAGCTCATGTCTGACACCTTGCTGTGTGTATCCTTTGGTCTTGTAGCTGCCCTGACCTGTGCCTTCCAGGAGCTGGGTTGCAACAGTTTGCGAGCAACCAGCCAGGAGACAATTGGTGAGCCACCAGCCAGGAGACCGAAGGAATGCTGGCAGTGGCAAGCATGAGATCGGGGAAAGGAGAATCCAGTGGGGCAAACCCGGGCTGGCCTATAACGTCCATGTGGGGAGGGATGGCTGGACTCTAGGATGAGTGGGGACCACCAAGAAGATATGCGGATGCCTTAAAAACTCCGGCAGGTATACTGGCTGTGCTACAGCAGGTAGCAAAGCAGCTGCATTTAAATAAGAAAAAGGAGGACTGCCAGATAGCAGTGGCTGTAGCATGGCCTCTGTTAAGAGACTTGCGTGTGGCTACTGAGGCAGAACAAGTGGCACCACTTAGAAGAAGACTTAAAGTTAGAAATGGACAAGGGCTTGGCACAGGCAAAGATGAAAGAGTCTTTAACCAATCACCTGTGCCAAGTTAATGATCAGTTAGAAACCCTGGCTTATAGATATGATCAGGCCAAGAGCTTCAGGATGCCTAGAGTCCAGGTCCAGAGAATATTAACCAGCCCTGGGTGGGATCATAAGGCATGGGATGCTCAGGACTCCTCCTCAGATAAGGAAAAAGAGGAAGAATGGGAAAAGGGCTAAATGTAACAAAAAAGAAAATAAAAGAACATTTCTTCCATAAACTATAATTATTCCAACTTTATTTGACTTAGATATAATCTCCCTAGGTTTATTGAATACTGTGATGGTTAGGCTAATGTGTCAACTCAGCCAGATAATTGTGTCCAGGCATATGGTCAAGCAGGCACTGGGCTAATTGTAATACAAGAGCATTTATGGACTTCGGTCACCAGTGACTTTACTGCATGTATGGCTGATTACATATTCATCAATCAGGGAGATTGCATCAGCAATGGACGACGCCTTTATCCAATCAGCTGAATGCCTTAAAAGGGGAAGTGATTTCAACATTCAGAGAGAATTTCCCAGCTCATCTTTGGACAGCCAAAAACTCATCAAGGACCTTTCACTGGACCTTCATCGGAGCCCCTGGTTTGCAGCCTGCCTGCAGAACCCAGACTTGTGCATCCCCACGGTAGCGTGAGACTCATAAAATCTCATATTATTGACAGATATCTCCTGTTAATTCTGTTTCCCGAGAGAACCCTGACTAATACAAATACCAATAAAATAAATTAGCATTATATGCATTAAATCTTTAAAATAATAAAAATTATAAGTTATTGTTTAATGAAATATAGATCTGTCCTAAAGTGAAATAGCTAGGGTTTTTTGGTATGGAGTTTTCCATTTTTAATATTTGGTTAAGCAAAATACATCTTTTATAAACAAACTCAGCACAAAGCCAACAAACAAAGAAATAAAATCAAGAAAAACAAAAAGCCCCTTATTGGGCATCAGGGTCAGGTCTGCTCCCTTAAAGGTGGAGCTTTTTTTGCGCTTGGGCACTAGCATAGGTCCCTGTTCCTAAGCACCAGAATTGAATGTGAACAGAGAAACCAGTCCTGAAATGTTTAAGTGTCTTTGCATATCCCATTGGCTCACGGACTCCAAGTGCATGGGGACTCCTTTGAAGTGCCACTTGCACAGGCCAAGCAGATTTGTAGAGGGGCTTCCACTTCCCAAGAAATGGTTACTCTCACTGACAATGACAATGGACCCAAGGTCCTGCTTTTGACAATCAGAAAGGTTGGCTGTATCTTCTGGCTGGTGGTGGTTGGAATGTCATTGTGCAGGGGTAAGGAGCTCCCTGAGCTGCAAAGCAGGTCTGGTGTAGAAAATGGTGCAGAGGAGATTGTGGCCAGTTGCTGGGGAGGGTATAATATGGTAGCTGCTTGGTGGCCTCTGTTAATCAGCATAAATAATGGCCTTATTGGATTGAAGATACAGGTGCAGAGAAAGTGCTGGTGTAAACATGCACTCCCTAAAGTGAAATAACTAGTTTTTATAGAACAAAATGAGGAATGTAACACAAGACTTAAATGGATAAATGTAAATTCCATTGGTTGCTAATTGTAGCTTATTTAAAGGTAAAAGTAACTTATGGTTATAGAAAGTTTGCAAAAGCATTTTCTAAACTAAAATATTTAAATAGCTAATTCCAGGAAGCCATTATTAATTAGAAACCTAAACTGATATTGATAACAAAAAGTAAGTTCATAACAGAAAAACCTGTCAGAAGCCACCTCATTCTGCATAGTAAGGTGGTATTAAAGGAAAAATAATCTTAATTCCATTGGGAATCTTAGGTTTTCATAAAATAATGGAAAAGCTAGTTTTTTTTTCCAGTACTGCTCAAGTAAAATATTTGTTAATTGATGTTAAAAATTAAAAATAAAGTACTAAAAATTGTTAAGTTCATTTAATATGCTATACTTTTCATTGGAAGTTTTTAAAAGAAAGTGTATAAAAATTTAAGGAGGTAGACTTAAGTATTGTCAAACTCTCTTGTGCTTTCAAACCAGGCCTCCAGTACCCTGAATGGTGTCTCTTGATTTGAGTTATTGGCTACATCCCTGAAAACAATAAAAGTATCTATAACTTCTCTGGATATGCTTCTGAAGTGAATGGAAACTACATTGCTGTTGCAGACTCCTGCGGCAGCTGGCAATAGCTAGATAGCACTGCCTATGCTGTGCAACAGGCTGGTGATCAACCTGTTGATCCTGAGGGATCAACAGTGCTGCAGCATGCTGGCTGTGTGAAGGACATACCAAGTGGAACAGTAATTACCAGAGTAATGTGGGTAGAACTTACACAAACACAATTGGTATTACAGTCTGCTCCCATGGAGAGCTTGTGCACTAATTAGCATTAAGTGATAATAATATCCCTTCTATTCTGGATTATATGCAGAAGGATATTGAACATGTTATAAGTCTTTGTAAATGTAATTAATTTTCTAAGTTTGTTTCTTCCAGAAGCAACACTTTTTCATCCAGTTCCAACCGTGGTGCTGCACCTGCCTTCCCTCAACCTCAACAGAATAACAGAGAGTTTCACGTCCTGTGAGACAGGGACTACTACCCCTAACCAGCAGGAAGCAGCCACAGAAGAATGACCATCTCCCTTCAGATGCCACTTAAGAATAAGGGTGTAAAGTCTCTAAGTAGAAAGTTGAGGCAGTTTAGTATAGAAAACAAGCAAGGCAGCTGGTCAGAATAAAGCTTGCCAAAGAAGCTGGTCATAAGATCCAGTTTGAAAGCCCGAGGCTTGAAAGAAGTCCTTTTTAACTCCAAACAGAAAAACCTCCCCATTGGTTTCCTGAAAGCTGACAATTAAAGGTAAAAAAGGCAACCAATCAGGACAGCAAATAGCTGGAGCCCTATGACTCTCCTTATGCCTAAACTAGTTTTTCATGTTTCTGTAGAAAACTCAGGTAATTTAGAAGCAGAAAATGTATGGTATTAAAAAGCCTCCTCATAGATCTCCCCTACCTAGTACTATGTTATCTACTAATAAAAATTTTGCTTATCTGCTGCAAATTTTGCTGTAACTCCTGCAAATTAGACAGTGAGAAACACCTCGCTGGCATGGCAGAGTACAACCTATGGACAAGTTTGGAAAAAGAACTTCTCATTAAATAATATTCAATGTTTTGTATATATTACTGATCACTCTCATAATGTATCACAAGTTTTAAATCATATGCAAGAGATTAGCTGTTCATCCCCTGTTTAATTGGTCTGTTTCCCTTTCTTAGGTCTGGTGACATGTTTTTGTAAGTCTACTAGCTTTTGATGGAGGACTCTTAGTATTCTGTTGTATACTGTACTGTTGTGGAAGGTAAATGCAGTGTGTGTCCTATGGGCAATATAAACTACTGCACAGGGGTAGATTGTGGGGATCCAGTGGGTTCCCTACCTAAGGGAAACTCAGCCCATAGTACCCAGCTGCCTACATGCCCCAGGACACAAGTTAAAATGCAACAAACCTCCTCACAGGAAACAATGCACAGGTGGTATACTAGATTGTAACTTTCTCCAGGATATACAATTCTTTCCTACAGTAACATCACCAGACCTATTTATGTGCTTCATGTGACCATAGCAGAAACTCTGTTATGAAATGCCTTTGTTTTGAGAACCTATGTATTTCCCCTCATTTTTCGACCTCTTCTTGCAGTGCTATCTTCATTTTCTGGACCACCACCACCAGAGAAAGTCTCCCCTGTCCATAAGGCCCAATAAATAAAGCTTATGTCTGATTATGTGCCGAGTGTGTCATTTGGTCTTGCAGCTGCCCTGACCTGTGCTCTTCAGGAACTGGGTTGTAACAACTACTTCCTGAAAGAATCTGTTCAGATAGAGATCATGAATGGAATGCTTTCTGCTGTTTTACTTGCCTTCAAATATCAAAAATTAGTCTTTTCATTTTCTACAAATGAGGAATTCCTGAAAAACAATCATTTTCTCAAAAAATCTGTAGATCATTCAAACATTTCTAGATTTTATTGTAGCAGATGAAATGTCTGATAATAATTAGATCCTCTTTATTTTGTACATAAATTATTGAGTATGAAAAGCAAGAAAAGCTTGTGTTATTTTATCTTTTCTCTTGCAGTTCAGGAATCTTTTTAGGATATATATTAGTGTTGCATTTCTTCATTAATATTACATAGAAATTAGACACCTTGATAAGAAGACTCAAGTATTTTTGTCTTTTTCAAATGAAGCATTTTTTTAAAAATTTTCTTCAAGTATTAGGTTTTCTCCATTTGTTGTATTTTTTTCTCTCTGTCTGTATGGAACTTCTAGTATATTTTACATTTTTATCATCTACCTTGCCTATCTTTCAACTTTACACTACTGATTCCAATTTTTATTTTTTGCTTTTTACATTGTTAGTTTCCATTTACTATTACAAAAACATAATTCAATTATTGTGAGAAAACTGTCCCTTTTTCATCTCATACATTCCATTTTTAAAATAATTTTTTACTTTAAAAGTTTTAGTTTCAAAAAAAATTTGAGCAGATAATTTGGTGAGTTTCCAAACACCCAGTTTGGAATTTGAGCAGAAAATTTGGTGAGTAGAAACACCCAGTTTCTACTATAATTAACATGCTACATTAGTATGGTACATTTGTCACAATTAATGAACAAATATTGATACATTATTATTAAATAAAGGCCAGACCCTATTCAGAGTTCCTTGGTTTACTGAAGTCCTTTTTCTGTCCAAGGATCCCATCCAAGCTACTGTATTACACATAGTCCTCATGTCTCCTTCAGGTCCTCATGTCATGACAGTTGCTCAGACTTCCCTTGTTTTGATGACCTTGACAGTCTGGAGTATTGATCAGCTGTTTTGTATAATGTCCTTCAACTGGGATTTGTCTGATATTTGTTCTTATGTTTAGCCTGGGGTTATATGTTCCTGGGAATAAGATGACAGAGGGGGGGGATCAAAAGCTTTAATCATAGACCTTAGCACTATGGTCGAATATAGACCTCAGCCCTGACCAATATCAGTTTATCATCTCACCAACATAGAGCAGGTTGAAGAGAGAAACCCTGAACTCTCTTTGGAGGCCAATATTAATCTCAAATTAATATGAGATTGTTGAAACAAGAGTAGTTCATAAGGAATAAGAGAGAAGGACGAATCATGGTTGGTTGACAGTTTCCACTTGAGCAAATGCAAGGTGGTTGTGATATTTCTGGAGTTGGAGGACCCCAGGCACAGAACACAGCTCAGGCAGGAAAATAAAAATTTTACCTGGGACATATCAGGTTAGATGCCTAAGAGGGCTCCCAAGAAAGAGGTGACTTAAGCAGTGGATGCAATAAAGAGTGCAAATTCTGAGAAAAAAATATAGACTTTGTAGACAATCATGCAACATATATAGAAAGGCACAGTAAGACACGAGGTCACTCAGAAATAGCACAGTGGGGGTGCTCAGTAATGTCGCTCTTTTTGTCCTGAGAAAGTACTCAAGTCTCTGACCTAAACTTTTTGAAACATTTTCAATTTAGAATTTCCAGAAATACAGTTATGAATCATAACATTCCTTTTCTTATTAAATATTCTTCACAGAAAATCCAGCAGCCATATTTAATGAATATGCAAAACATTCAGGCTACTCAAAACTTGAAAGTAACAATATTTGTAAACTATGACTTCATATTATAAAAAAATCACTGTCCTACTGAAGAAGTTCTAAGTATGAATCATTATACTGCATGTGTATACATACATATATATGCATATTTCAAAGACATAATTGCTAAATATCACAGAAGTATATCCACTTTGCCCTTCCGAGTTTGGAGATGATGGAATTATTTGGCAGCTCAACTATGAAGACTGTTTTTGTGTCGTGGCTGCTATAACAAATACCACACAATGTATTGGAATAAACAGCAGGAATTTTTCGGCTCACAGATTTGAAGGCTCACGACGTCCAAAGCAACATTTATGCCCTGAAGACTGTGGTGTTTGGGGCCTGGCTGTTGGCAATCTTTGTTCCTTGGCTTTTCCTTCACATGGCCATGCACGTGGCGGCATCATCTCCTTTCTCTTATGGGTTCTGTTGACTTCCATCTTCTGGCTGCGCCCCTGCATCTTCCTTCTGTGACCTCTAATGAGGCCCCTAGTAATAGAATGAAGCCCTTCCTGATTAAGCTGATTACATTTTAACTAAAAATAACATCCTCAAAAGGTCCTGTCTATATCCACAGGATTAAGATGAACATGTTTTCTGGGGTACATATCTCCAGGTCTCCCCAAAGACCTTGCTAATAATTAGACTTGGACAGTACTGAGAATTACATAACTGAGCCAGTTTTTGATCTTTGTACCAATATTAGCCAAACATTCCAGACATGCTGCTAAGAATCCTTCAGCACTCACCTGTTTACACTGAAGGCTGCTTGCTAACAAAACCTACAACTGTGCCTGAGTACTTCTCTGTGGCTTCAGAAGCAAGCTCGCCCAAGTTCAGAGAAGCCGAGTGTCAACGATTAACTCCCTCTCTTAAGCTGCTTTCAGCCAATGACCAAAAGTGGTGGGTAAACCCCCCAGCCTTAATGCCTGCTGCTAGGATAGCTCCACTTCCCAGTACATATTCCCTGGGATCACCTACATCACAAACTAATAACTCAAAACTTACCTCCAGGACTACCCATGGAAGAACACAAGACACCAAAGAAACTATATCATTTCTTTTAAATATTTTTGTTTAAAATATGAGATGAAATAAAATCATCTGAGTCACTTTGCTTACCCATAACCCCACATGGTATTTAATCTTAAACAATATTAGAAATGGTTTATTATTTATTTTAAATAGATTAATGAAATATATGTTAAATTTTCATTATATTCTATTTAGAAACCAAGTTCTAAGGAAGAAAATGTTAAAATGACTTGTATTCTTACAATGAGAATTATTACAAATTCTTACAAACGATGCTATCCCTTGTTACTATGAATATATAATATGTATGTATATATGTGTGTGTACACAGACACACATGAGCAAACATCTACATATGTTTATCTTCTACTTGCAAATTTGGCATTGAGCTGCTTTAAAAATGTCACGTCATGATTTATATTTTTCAATATTATTGTTGTGCAAGTTACTTAAAACATACTTTTTGCCACTATGTATATACTTCTGTAGAATTTACCATAACTACTGTTGAATCATTATCAGGGGACTGTGCCCCTAAATCCTTGCCATAAAAAGACTATGTATGAATCGTTCAGTGAAATTGTACAAAGCTGCAGGTCAGATGGCCAGCCTTTCTCTACACGGGCTCAGCAAGTACATTAGCACCATTAAAAAGCAAGACTGAGCCATGCAGTTCATTAATTAAGTTACTCAGGAATTGAGGTGGGGTGCTAATAACATGACATTTAGCAAAAACTTGAAGGAAAAGTTATCAGGGAAAGAATATTACAGAACAAAAAGCAGTGAATGCAAATGTAGTGAGGTAGGAAGCTGTTGGACATGTTAGAGCGACAGCAAGAAGGCAAGGGTGGTGGAGGTAAAATTAGAAGTGATAACTTATAACAAAGCTTTTTTTTCTCTCTAAACTTTGTGTTTCAGTTTCCCAGGCTGCTGGAGGAAATACCATGAAATGGGTCCGGTTAAACAATGGTAAATTTTTTGCTCATTGTTTGGGGTTGGGAACAAGTCCAAATCAGCACCATCAAGGCGATGCATTCTTCCCAAAGACTTCTGTTCTGGGTCTGGCTGCTGGTGATCCTTGGCCCCAGCTTTTCACATGGCAGCCTCTCCTTGTCTCTCCCGGGTTCCATCGATGCTAAGTTTCTGGCTTCTCCCTCTGTGGTTCTCTCTCTCTCTCTCTCTGAATTCTGTTCTATTTATAAAGTCCAGTAACAGAACTAAGACCCATCCTGATTGGGTTGGGCCACACATTAACTGAAGCAACCTCATCAAAAGGTCATGCTTACAATGGGTTTATACCTACAGGAATGGGTTAGGTTTAAGAACATGATTTTCTGGGTTCAAACCATACAGCTTCAAACCAGCACACTTTGCTATACAGAGCTCCTTAAGGAAGATTTATTATTCTGTATGGATGTTTGACAGGTGATGGTGCCTCACCTATTTATTGAAGCTTAAAGGAAAACAGATATGATGAAGAGAGACTAGTAAATAAATATTGAATGTTGAAGAGGTTTATGGTCCGTCCAAACTAGCTCAGGTGTCCCTGAAGGCTTGCAGATATGAAATATTAGTGGCAAGCAGATATAGAACATTTGAGCCAGTTATAAACCCAATAAGAAGTAATGTTTAGTTTAATAGCTCACTATTCTATTAGCAAACAAAGTTTGCTTACTCCAAGACTGGTCTTAAATCACTGTTTGCATAAAATAGAGAGCCACAGAAGCTCAACATATACTGCAAGGGGGAGATTTCTAATAATGCTATAAAAAACTTTTATAAAGGTGCAACATCCATCATGGTGTCACCAATTTTATGGTTAACACTGAGTTTGAAAAGATCGTCAAAAATTTTGAAATCTAAAATGTGGTTCTCAAAACACAACATTCTTCAGGATTTCATCAGGACTTATTAGGACTGTGTCAGCGATGAGGAAATCTGTTTAAGAATATTTCATCTTTGTGTATTCCTGGAGATTCTAAAGGTTTCTGGGTATGGGAGAAACCTTGAAAACCTGTTTTGGGGAAAGATTTTAGGTATATATTTAGGTTAAAGGAGTGATTTGTAAAATGAGATAAAGAGTTATATAAATTACATAAAATAATAACAGTGCAAGTTATAAAGCCCAGGTGGTCACAGCCACTGTAGGGGGGGTCACTAAGATGAGAAAAAGAGCTGTAGCATTTTCTATTAGGGAATTAAAAAATAAATAAGTCTAAGTCAGTTTGATATAAAAAATTAGAAAAATAACCATATGAGAACAGTGAGATCATTCTAGAAAATTGATTGGGCTAAACTGATAAATATAACAAAAGGATTAATTCTTTGATTTTCAATATTCCAAGGGAGTGGAGAGAGATAGATACAAGACCTTTTGTATTGTGATGCTTGGCAAAGCCTCAACACACATCTTTCCCCATCACTGTATCCACATGTTCAGAAATGTTGGCTCTGGATCTTTTGGGAGGCGAGGTGTGGGAAATCCATTACCTTGAGCCCCAGATCACTATCTCTGAAATGCACATCTGGACCAGGACATGGTGTGTGATTCACAGATTACCCCTCAAAGGGCTTAATAGAAGCCACACAGACGAGGCAAATACTATTAATCAAGGCACTGCTTCTGGCTATTTGTTAGAGCAATGTTCTGCCGAGTCCTCTGAATTGGTGGATGTAGATCAAACCTATTGACAGTTAGGTATAGCTTCAATTTTAAATCGCAGAGCCGGTGACTAGAAGAACCCACAGACATGGCAATGAGGCACACTCCTCTCTGGAACTCAAGACCATCTTGAACTCTCTGCACTTATTCATTGACAGAATAAAGTGTCTGCTGGTCAGCAAACACTATCCACGTGGAAAAGATTCTCTCCCCAAGGAGAGAGTCAGGAGCTGGTGAAGCTCACTTTTGACAAGTTTGTTAATAGACCACACTTCAACACCATGACTAGAGAAATACAAATGAAGCAGAACAAACCTGGCACACTTAAAGTTGGGGGTTGTTGAGTGAGTATGTGTTATTAACTACAGAAAACCCGGAAGGCACATGAGGAAGAAAAGGTTCCAGAAAGGCAGAGGAGGTTGCAGTCATGTCTGTAAACAAGTACCCAGGCCCATACAGAAGTCTATCACCAGGCAAAGACCAGGTTTTTGGTGACCCAGCTGTGCACTGGCTCATAAAACATAACCCTCAAAATCTTACAGAAGCCCACATCTTTTGTTAACAGCTTTACTCAGATATAATGCCAGACTGTACAAATCATCCGTTTAAAGTACACAAATCAATGGTTTTTAGCATATTTACAGAGGTGGGGCAACCATCACCACAATCTAACTTTAGGACATTTTGGTCAACCCCCTCTACCCCTCAAAGAAAGAAACACCATACCATTATCAGTCATTCGCCATCCCTCCTCACCCATGCCCCTAGCCCAAAGCAGCTATAAATCTACTTTCTGTCTCTATACGTTTGCCTAAGTGGATATATCGTATAAATGGCATATTTGTGACTTCTTTCACTTAGTATAATGTTTTCAATATTCATCAATGTTGTAGCATGTATCAGTGATTTATTCATTTCATTGCCAAATACTATTCCATTGTATGGATATACCAAATGTTTATCAGCTGACTAACTGATGAACTTTGAGGTCATTTCTACTTGTTGGCTATTATGCATAGGACTTATATGAATATTTGGATACAAGGTTTACATGCACATATGTTGTCACCTCTCTTGGGTAAATACCTTGGAGTATTTACTTATATAGCAATTACTTATATAGGCATATGGTAACTCATGATTTAACATTTGGAGGAAGTGCCAAGCTGTTTTACTAAGTGGCTTCATCATTTTAAAATCCACAAGCAAATTGTGAGGGTTCCAATTTCTTCTTATCCTCACCAACACTTGTTTTTACTCTCCTTTTGTTGTTGTTGTAACCATTGTAATAACGGTAAATTGGTAATTCATTTGTAACTATTTTTGCATCATTCTAATGACCAGTGTTGCTGAACACATTTTCATGAGCTTATTGACAATTTATATATATTTTATTAAGCAAATATCTTTTCAGATTCTTTCCCATTTTTAATGTATTTTTGTCATTGTTGAGTTGTAAGAAATGTTGATATGTCCCTGATACAGATCCCTTACTAGATGAACAAATATTTTCTCCCATTATATGCTGTCTTTTCAGTTTGTTGCCATAATTTGCTGCACAAAAGGTTTTATTTTGATAAAGTCCAAATTATCCATATTTGTTCATTTGTCCCTTGTACTTTTGGAGGATTCTAAGAAGCCATTGCCTCACCCAAAATCATGAAGATTACCCCTAAGCTTTCTTTTAAAACATTTCTTTATATATATCATCCATTTTGAGCTCATGTTTGTGTAATATATGAGATAGGGGTTCAATTTCATTCTTTAGTAAATGAATATCTGGTTGTCACAGCACAACTTGTTTTGAAAAAACTATTTTTGCCCGTTGAATTTTCTAGGCACTCTTGCCAAAAACTAATTGGCTGTCAGTGGAAGGCTTCATTTCTGGACTGCCAATTCTAGTCTCTTGATGTGACGTCTGCCTTTAGGACAACGCCATGTGGTATTCATTACTGTAGCCTTGCAGTAAGTGCTAAAATCAGGCAATGTTAGCCATCCACATTGGTTTTTCTTTTCAAGTTTTGGCTATTCTGCATCCACTGAACTTCCATATAAACTTTAAGACCAGTTTATTAATTTCTGCAAAATATAAAAGCACTTGGAATTTTTAAGGTGATTGCGCTGAATCTGTAGGTCAATTTGGGGGACTATTATAATCTTGAAAATATAAAGTGCCCTAACCCATCAACATGAAATATTTATTTATTTCAACATTTAATTACCTCAAAATTTTGTAGCTTCCTGTATGCATCTTGCACTTCCTTGATTAAATTTATTCCTTAGTATTTCATTATTTTGTTACTATCATAAATGGAATTATTTCCTTAAGTTCAATTTTGGATTGTTCATTGCTAGTTTATTGAAATACAATTAATATTTATGTATTGATCTTCTATCCTGCAATCTGGCTGAACTCATTCATTATTAAGTCTAATAATATTTAGTAGATAACTAAAGATTTTCTGTACACAAATTGACACTATCTGCATCTAGAGATAGAGCCACTCTTTTTTTTCCAGTCCAATCTGGACACTTATTACTGCTTTTTCTTGCCTCATTTCCCTGACTAGAACCTCCAGTACAATGCTGATAAGAAGTTGCAAAATGGACATTCTTGTTTTGTTCGTAATTTTAGGAAGGAAAGAGTTTTTAACCATTAAATATGATGATGTATCATATGCGATTTCTGTAGTTGAATTTAAACAGGTTGAGTAAAACCTCTTGTAATTCTAGTTTGTTGAGTATTTTTACAATGAAAGGGAGTTGGATTTTGTCAAATGCCTTTTCTGTATCTACTGAAATGATCATATTTTCTTTTTTTGTCCTTTATTAATGCAGTTTATTACATTACTTGATTTTTCTGTTATACTAACCTTGCTTTCGTGAAATAAATCCCACGTGATCATTGCGTAAATATATTTTTATATGTTGCTGAACTAGGTTGCTAGTGTTGTATTAAAGAATTTGTGTTTATGTACATAAGAGATATTGGTCTTTTGATGTCTTTGCCTGCTTTGATCTTAGGCTTCCACTGGCCTCATAGAATGAATCATCTCTTCTACTTTTGGAAGAGTTTGTGAAAGCTTGATATTGGTTCTTCTTTCAAACATTGATGGAATTCACCAGTGCAGTCATCTTGGCCTGTGATTTCTTTGTAGGAAATTTTTTAATTACTAAGTCATTGCTTGTTTTAAATCAATTCAGATGTTTATAATTTCTTCTTGAGTTAGTTTAATGAGTGTCTTTCTAGGAATTTTTCCATTCCATTGAATTTATCTAATGTGTTGATGTACCATTGTTCATATCTTTTCCTTATAAAGCATTTTATTTCTATAAGGATAGTGAGCATGTTCCCTCTCTCACTCATAGTTTGACTAATTTGAGTCTTCTCTCTGTGTGTAGGTTTTTTTTTATCAGTTTCCTAAAAATAAGTATAAAAAATAGAATATTTCTTCTCCTTTTTACTTTCAACTGATGCATATAAAATTGCATAAAGCAATATGTGTATAATTGAATTGCTGGGCATACAGCATGTAGAAATGCAATATATTTGACAATAATAGCAAAAAGGAGGCAGGTGGGAACACAATTTTATTGGAGCAAGGGAATGACACCAGACAGTTACTTGAATCCACATGAAGAAATGAAGAGACACAAACATGGAAAATAAGAGCATACATACAACAAAGTCTATAATATATCATTGTTTTCCTTTCTTCTCTTATCTTCTTTAAAAGAAATAAGTTACAATGTATTGTTCGGTTTATAATATATACAGACATAATATGTATCACAATAATACCACACCAAAGGGGAAGAGGGAAAAGAGCTATATAGAAGTAAAGATTCTCTATCACACTGGAATCAAATGAGAATAAATATGAAGTAGAGTCTCATATGTTAAGACATATAGTGTAAGCCCCAGAGCAACCACTGAAAAATAATACAAAAACATAGTGGAAAAATCATTGAAAGGATCAAAATATTATACTAGAAAATGTTCACTTAATATAAAAGAAGGTAGTAAAGGAGGAATAGAGGGAAAAAGATATGAGTCCTACAGAAAACAATCAATATAAATGTATTAAACAATTCAATCAAAAGACATATTTTTAGACTGGAAAAATCATACACAATCCAACTATCTGCCATCTACAGGAGACATACTTTATATTTAAAGATGCTAAATGGTCAAGAGCAAAGGGATGGAAAATATAAGCAATTCAAAGAGCAGCCATAAGAGAGATGGAACGGCTATACTATGATCAGACAAATGAGACTTTAACACAAAAGTTGTTACTGGAAGCAAAGGGGAATATTCCAATATTAATAGAGTTGTTCAATCAGGAAAACATAATAATTACAAATATATATGCACCTAATAACAGAAACTAAAAAATACATGTAGCAAAACAGACAGAATTGAAGAGATAAATAACAATAATAGTTGGTATCTTAGTTTGTCAGCGTTGCTATGAAAAATACCACAGACTGCTTGGCATAACCAGCAGGAATTTATTGTCTCACTACTTTGAAGGCTAGATTTTTCTAAGGAAAAAACTCACTAAGATTAGACTTCCTAAGAGAGTGAAGAAGTCCCAAAAAAGTCACAATTTTTAAAACGTTTGGTGATTAGCTGGTCTGGATCCAGTAGGGATAATCTATGAAAATCGACAAATATGCTATAATAACCAATGTATATCTATTCACTGTTTTGTAAGAGCCTCCTAAGTAATGGAGAACTTAGGTGTCAACCAATTATTGTTACTTCTCACTTGGAGATTCCCTAATTGACTTTATATATATATTTTTTAAAGATGCTTATATTACATAAATGTTACACAAAAATTACAAGGATTCCCATGTTCCCCACCTCCCACACCTCCCATAACATCCCACAAAACCATCTTTCATTAGTGTGGCACATCACCTGCAATGGATATACAAATCCTGGGGCTTTGCAATTAAGCATGGACCCTAGTTCACATTGTAGACCACACTCTCTCTCACACAGTTCTGCATGGTATACGCTGATGTAAAATGGCCTATATCTGTTGTTGTAATGTCACTCAGGATAATTCCCAAATCCCGAAAAAGCCCCTGTATTACAATTGCTTTCCCTTCCCTTCCCCGAAAGCGTCCAGTGGCCACTGGCTCCACCTCACTGTTGTAATTTCTTCCATTACTTGAATCACAATATGTCTACAACAGAATACCAGTGAGTCCACTCTAGTCCATAGCTCTTCCCCCAATCCTGAGGAGTTTGGCATGCTGATGTCCACTCCACTTCTAAGTAAGAGGGGGTTTATATCCCATGGGTATGATGGATGGGATTATCCTGCCTACAGCTGCAGGCGCTCTCCTTTCCCTGGGATGGCCGTTGTCCATCATCGTCTCCTCACCAGGTGACTTGGGTGAGTCCATTGAGCTGTAGAGTAGGAGTTGCAGCTCCACTGAGATTCCAGGCACAGCTGGTACATGGGCAGGCCAGAGGCTCCAGTCTCTGGAAGTACACGTACAAACTCCAGCGTCACATATAGGTTTGAATAGGGGGGACTGATGGACCATGTGCAGGGAGGACTTATTTGAATCCAACTCTGTCACTCTCAGGAGCACAGATTCCAAAGTAGAGCCCACTGATAAGGCATCAATCTCTGGAGCTACCCCCCCTTATATAGGACCTGGGTGTCTCCAGAACCCTCAGGAGTCCCTCTGTGTGGGGTGATATCCACTTTGGTGTTCTATGACTAATTGACTTTTTAAGACACTGTAACCTACTGGCCATCTAGAGACTCTCACTCCCAACTTTCCCAGTTTGAGATCTCCCTGATGTAGCAGTTACATTCACTAAACCTGCAGCTTTGATGAGGCTGGTGACTTTCCTTTGACACTTGGTAGCAGATGCTATTGGATACATTACTTAACTTAACTTTGCTGTGCCTCAATTTCTTCATCTTTACTATGCAGATAATAAAAGCCTCTTACACATAGGGTTATAGTGGATATTGAGTAATAAATCTAAAACATTTAGAGCAATGCTATCAATAAGAATGGATAATCATATACTAGTAATATAATTATTGCCACTGCTGTATATTTTAATGTTACCATCTTTGTACATCTTTAATCATATTATAAATGAATTTTGCAGATGCCTGAGACAAATGTAGAATGGTTGTACAATTTCAGAAGAGAATAATACATGATTTGGTATCAACAGACCATATTCTCCCTAATTCTAATATCTGCAATGATCTGTCATGGACTTGACCTTTAGATGTAAAAAAAAAACCTGATGATTAAGGATAGAAAACCTTTATTTCTGTTTTCCAACCCATGCAAGTTCACACATCCGTTTGACTCATTATCTACATTAATAAAGAAAAGCACAAGCAGCTCATCTGAAAATTAATTTTTCTTTACAATTCTAGGAGTCCCTGCTCTTATTT
>JAQZBX010040212.1:0-22752 GCA_029593785.1 Cabassous unicinctus | reverse complement strand
TTTTTTTTTTTTTTTGGCGAAATAAGGGACCCAAAATAAGTCCTCTTCCAGACCACTCTTTTCACTGAGGGGATCCTAACTAGGCCATGGAAACTAATCAAGCACTTCCCACTTCCTTGCCTCCCCAGGGGAGCTGAAGCTCTGATGCTTGTCAGTGCAGAATAACAAAATTGGCTGACTCCACCCCCTCTGGAGCCAAGCCTCAGTGTCACCAGCTGCTGGGTAAATCAGGCTTCCTCAGTAGATTCACCTCTCCCCTCAGCCTGACGCTGCTTCAAGCCAGCTTATCTGCTCCCCAAAGCTAAGAGGGGTTCCAGGCAGCCAAATCCACAGAAGGGAAACCCCTCTCCACCTTCTGTCAAAACTCTCCCTCTCTCAGAGAATGCTCCCTCTCACTGGGTTGGCGGAGTTTGGGGCATATCCCTGGGCAGCTAGGTAAATCAACTTCCTCAGCAGATTTGCCCCTCCCCTCTGCCTGGTGTTGATTCAATCCAGCTATTTTGTTCGCCCAAGCTGCATGGGGTTCCAGGCAGCCAAATCCACAGAAAGGAAACCCCTCTCCAACTTCTGTCAGAACCCTCCCACTCTCGGAGAATGCTCCCTCTCACGGGTTGCAGGGTGGGAGTCATGGCTCAAACTAACCTTTTTCCCTGAGGGTGGGGCTCAGCTGTCTGTGTTAACCACCACAGGCAGGCTTAAAACTCATGAATCTCTGCCTATCAATCCATGCCGTCGATCTGCCTTCAGATAGATGTCCCAAGTTTCTCGCTCTGTGCACCCACTGCACAGACCCCCGGGCTGCACCTTGTCCACAATCAGCCATTCCAGAGAGCTAGTCAGCAAGTGCCCTCCTAAACCGACGCCATCTTGCCTCTTCTCTGCCAGCATATTTTTTGACACTGAAAGAGTTTCATTGTTCAGTCCTGTCATAAGGATGTTTAGAAAAAGCCCAATATTTATATTATTCAGAATGTCATTATTTTTACTGTCCCAGAGAAATTAAAGGTAAAACAAGAAGCACTAGTGAGAAAATTACTCACTTTTGCTTTTCCTCTAAAATAGAGTTGTGCAACTACCTCTGTGTGAGACAAGGATCCTGCTGTCTTAGTGACAGAACAAGGGGTGAGAAATAAGGGGATCATTTCCTCTCATTTGTTCTTTGGGATTCTCTAGATACTGTTTTCTGGTGTCATGAAAATTTCTAAATGAGGGAGTCTGAGACAGACTTCACAGAAACTGTCTCCACCTGCTGATTTGGGGAACAGAATAGTCTTGGCTTAAAGCAAAGACTGATAAAAGAAATTGGCTGGTGATTTAATATTCCCCATGTTTTATTTTGTTTGGATGAAATAAGTCTCACTATTTCCAAATAAAGTTTTCAGTTTAAACACACCTCACTGGGAAGTATAAATGGCATTCCTTTAATGACCTTAAATAGATCATTCGGCACATTTTACAGAAACTTCAGTCATGTAAGTATTGCCTATGTAAAGTAAATGCAACTAGAAGAAGAAACAATAAATGCCAGGGACTATGCAGTCATGAAAATTTCTGCTTTTCAGCCTGTGGTGGCAGCTTTAGGCCACCCATCATTGAGCAGCTCACAGAAAGATCTGATTAGTCTTTCTTTACCATGAAAAAGGCAATCAACAAGAAGTTAGTATACCCAGTTTCTCTTTTCCATTCTTCTATGCTTTACTCTATAAATGTGGAAGAGTAATATCTTTCCAGGCAAAGAGAATTTGGGAGCTGCCAGGAGTTTGAGAGATCATTTAGAGCATTTGGATTTCCTCAATGTGCTTTTTAAAATAATAAGAATAACTTAGGGGTGTGATTTCCTAGAGGATTAAGCTGAACAAGTGTTCTGGGGAAAATGACTTTGGGAAATGATAGGTTATAGAAAGTCATACAAGGCTCTTTACTGTAGGAATTCTCAGAGCCTTTAATATGGTAATTAGGTTGGAATGCTCCAGAAGGGAATTAAAACAGGCCGTTTTCCCCAACCATGTTTGACTATACTTTTTTTTTCATTAAGGGCCTTGAAAGACCAATGTTTCTAAGAATACGCTTTGAGAAAGTCTGATCCCACCCTAAATCTTTACCTTACTTAGGAGTAGACCCAGGCCTAGGAGGATTAGGTGATTTGCTTGCTCAAGGTCTATAGTAATTGAATGACAAAGCCATGACTAGAACCCTGCTTCCCAATACCCAGTTTAGTAATAATTCTTTCTGCTGTACCATGCTGTCCTTAATTTTGCTGTAATCCACTCTACATGACTGTAAAATAGGGAGAATCTGGTTCCTTTGAAGGGATGTTTTGAGAACTAAGTGAGAAAAGGCTTGTGAAAAGTTCACAAGAATTTGTTAGCCTAGCACAAATATATAGTTTTAAGGATGGTAAATTATGCTTTTGGAAAATTATCCAGTTATAAGCCACTTGTTCTGGAAGTTTCACATGTACTATATGAGAGGAGATTGTTGTCTCCCCTGCCTTCTGCTTGATTTGCACTGTGAGAGAGGCTGCTAGGCCACAAAAGAGTCCACTGAGAAGCATTGGGATGCCTAAGCACCTTTTGAAATTGGATTTTAATTCTTTGTTAATGCTTCCCAGATTGTGAGAGACCCTGTGAAATATTTTCCTTTTTCCATAGGAATTGTGACAATTTAGCACCCCAAGCTGAGAACCAAAGGTACTAGCACTTGCCTACGTGAAACATAGCCTACCATATTCCATTTATTCCTCTCCTAGATATTTACTCAAGAGAAATGAAAGCATATGTCCACACAAATACTTGTATAAAAATGTGCATATCAGCTTTGTTTTTAACAGTTCAAACTTAGAAATAACCCAACTGTCCATCAAGAGGTGAATAGATAAACAATATGTGCTATATCCATACTGCAGCACACAATTCAGCAATAAAAGGGAATGAACTATTGATTCATGAAACATGGATGTGATTATAATGACTGAAAGAATCCAGACAGAAGAGAGCATATGTTGTATGATTCCATTTGTATAAAATTCTAGAAAATTCAGATCAATCTATAGTGACAGAAAGCAGAACAGTGTTTGCTTGGGTATAGGGGTATGTAGGAAGCAGGAGGAATTACAAAGAGGCAAGAGGAAACATTTGCAGATGATGGATATGTTCATTAACTTGATTGTGGTGATGATTTTACAGGTGTGTAGATAAGCCCAAACTTATCAAATTGTGCACTTTAAATATGTGCAGTTTTTATAGGTAAATTTTACTTCAATAAAGCTATTAAAAAGGGGGAGGGTTTCCACAACAATGTAGTGTGTTGGTGGAGGGTGTTGCATGAGAATTCCACACATATGCATGATTGTTTTTTAAGTTCACATCTTCTCTAAGAAAAATATATTTAAAAATGAAAAAAAATATAAAAATCAGTGAAGTGCGAGGAAAAATAGGAGAGTGACCTCTCACAGAAGCCAAAAGAAGAAAGTCTTTCAAAGCAGAGACAGTGGTCAATTTTTCAAAGCAGAGACAGTGGTCAATTTTGAGCATTGCTAACCAAATAAGATAAGATACAAAAGCAACCATTTGATTTGGAAACATTGAAATCATTGATGTTCTTAATATATTACTTTAATTATTATTTTATGACATTAAATAGATAAATCTTTCATCATATAAAGGGGGGTGTCTAAGAGTGGGTGGGTAAATAGGTCTGAGAATTCCACTTTTGGGATATAGTATTTGTTCTTTGCCCCACTAATCCTTCCTTTCTGCAAGAATGGATGGTCTGAACTGCTGATAGTCTCTTTTTTAAAAAATGATTGAACCACTGAACAGCCTAATGGACTTCATACTGCTGAGAAATGGTTTAAAAGGTGGTAAAAATTGGCATAGCTGAGTGAGGGAGTTCTGTCTGAATGAGGAAGACTCTAATCCCATAGTTTTATAGAGCAAGGGTAGGTAAATTTCTCAGTTTAGGGGATGCTGCAGAAGGTGACTGTGACTTTAGAGAGCCACTGTCTGGGTGAGAGGATCCAAGCTAGGAAAGGCTGCAGAGTAGACCACCAGTGGTAGAGGTTGAGTTTAAGGGTAGTGAAAGATAGAGCATGAGTCCAACTCAGGGGGACTGTGAAGGTAAAAGCTTTCTCAGTCCCTCTGAAAAACCAACAAAGGAATTTCTCTAGTGCACCAACATTACTGAAACTTTGGGCACTGTTTTAGTTTTCCTGGGCTGCTCAAACAAATACCACACAATGGTTTGTCTTAAGCAATGGGAACTATGAATTAACGGTTTTGAGGCTAAGAAAAAATCCCAAACAAGGCATCATCAAGGCAATGCTTTCTTCACAAAGGCTGGTATTCTGGGACTGGCTGCCAGTGATCCTCATTCCTTGGCCCCTCTGTCACATGGTAATGTACATGGCAGCCTCTCCTGGCTTCTCTTTTCTCTTCCAGGTTCCGTTGACCTTCAGCTTTATGCTTCCTATGGCTTTCTCTTGTCTGTTTGAATTTCATTCTTTTAAAGGACTCCAGGAATAGAATTAAGACCCATCTTGATTGGGTTGTGTCACACCTTAACTGAAGTAACCTCATCAAAAGGTCCTACTTACAAGGGGTTCACACCCATAGGAATGGATTAAATTTAAAAACATATTTTGCTGGGGTACATAGCTCCAAAGCTACCCCCAGCATCTGAACTGCTGCTGGATGGAGAAGCAGAGATGACCAAAAACAGGGGCACACCACCATCTTCACTGATGTTAGTTGAAGGTGGAGTTGGAGAGAGTACAGACCTCCACCCACCACTCACTCAGCCCACTAATGCACAAGTCTAGGCTAATGAGGGGAAGGGGAGAGCATTAAATATGACATGGATGTTTGAAAATATTCATTACTGAAATAAGACTCTTTTATTAACTGAAAGTGACCTAAAAGTTATAGGAGGTGATTGGGTTGGGGGAAAGGAGGAATACTGCAAAATCGTAACAGTCACTGGTAAAAATAAAATTGGTTTAGGCTTGTAGTTCATTACTTGAGGATCTTCTGTCTAAGCAGTTACATAGAAATGTGCATTTATTTTTAGTGGGGGAAAGGGGAGAAGGAGAGAGAGGGTCTATATGTTTCATCAGATGCTCAAAGGAGCCCAAATTTCCAACTACTAAATCACTAAATTTTTTAAGTTAAATTAATTGAGTTCAATTTCCAACAAGAGTATTGGTGCAAGGGTTTAAGCATATTGCTTTCTGGGAATAGCTAATATTCTCTCATTATTATAAGCTGGAAAGGAAAAAAGTTCCAATCTTGGTGCATCTTATCGTATTGACTTTGAAGTGATGTTCTTTGCTGTATATGTGTGTCTTTGCCCAGTCTCCATATCACTGCCCCAAACCTAACCTGCTTATCAATTCTTTAACATAAAGGTCTGAATGATGTTGGTTTTCTCCAAGCCACTGAGGGAATCTGTAAAAGGAAACATCATTTTCCGTAGCTCTTATTGCCACAACTTGGAAACCCATTCAGGAAAAAAATGGCCCCTTTGAATTATAAACCTTGGACTGTCCCCCTCTCCCTCAAGATGAACTGCCCACAGGCTTTCCAGTAATAGTTCCACAGTTGTGCTTTTCAGAAAATTCCAAGAACTACGAGAATCCTTCTCTTTCTCTCCTCTCTGGAAGACACAGGGTCTATAGAACAGAACTGTTGATTTTCTCTGTCTAAATGATATCTCTATGAATTACCACAGTATGTACATATAGGCAGCTTTCTTTGCAATTAGTTCTCTGGTGTGCTTCCAGCTCCAAGCCTTCTTCCTGTGAAATTTCATTGTTACTCAAATGCTTTAAAGCTTCTATGTCGGGGAACAGTTTTGCCAGTGGCATCCAAACATAAAAGAGCTTCTAGTGCTCAAAGGATTGACTTAGAGATTTATTTTCTCGCTCATTGACATACTTACTGAGCATTAACAGATTTCAAAAAATCTGTTAAAAGTGCCTGTTTCCCACATTTACTTGGTATTCTCAGTGTGGGAGCACTAACAAGATAATAAACCCAGAACATATTTGTATTTGTATTATTTGTGGCATGTTTTTAAAGGAAAGGAATCCTTTTTATTAGCCAACTTTATTAATTAGTGTACCACTTTTTTTTCTAGACAGAATAGACCAAAGCTCACTAGAAGAGAAATATTAAAACCCACAAAACCTCTTAAAGGAAGACAGTTTAGGAAGAAATAACAAAGTCCAGAAAAGCCAATGTTGAATTGGAGGTCTAAAGAGCTGGGTTCGAATCTTAGCTTTGCCACCAATTAATTGTGAGGCCTTGGGAAAATTAGTAATCCTCTTTGGGACTCAGATTCTATATCTGTTAAATAAAAGGTTTGAATAAATATTCCAAAGATTCCTTCTAGCTTTGCACTGCAGATGAGTATCTTCCTTGTGGCATAAAATGGCATGGGGAGAAAAGTCATACTGTCTGTATTAGTCAGCCAAAGGAATGATACAAAATACTGACACAAAATATCAATAATCATTTGGTTTTTATAAAGGGTATTTATTTGGGGTAGAAGTCCACAGTTACCAGGCCATAAAGCATAAGTTTCTTCCCTCACCAGTCTATTGCCACGTGTTGGAGCAAGATAGTTACCGACGTTTGCCAGGGTTCAGGCTTCTTGGGTTCCTTTCTTCCTAGGGCTGCATTTCTCTCCAGGTTTAGCTCCTCTGTTTCCTCCACAAGGTCAATTGTAGACTATGAGGCTCTCTAGGCTTTGCTTCTCTCCACAAGGCCAGCTGTGAACTCTCAGGCGAATGGCCCATCTCTATCCCGGGGCCTTCTTTCCTCCCTCATGACCAAGCTCTCTTATTTCCTGGGGCTCCAGCTCAAGATTCCAACATCAAAACTTCTCCAACACTGTCCTTTGCCATGTCTTTTATCTTGGAGACCCCACCCACCAAGGGGTGGGACTCAACACCCTATTGACATTGCCCAGTCAAGACCCTAGTCATAACTTAATCATGCCCAGATTAACAGACCAGTTTACAAGCATAATCCAATATATATTTTTGGAATTCATAATTACATCAAATTGCCCAGTGGCTACACTGTCTTACTTTGAGGCTTCTTTCAGTTATACCACTGTACAAAGCTAAGTTTTCTTCTTGTATAGCTTAGAGCAACAAACGGTATCCTTATACATTCATGAATATAAAGTCCTTATAATAAATGCACTGCCAATACCAAGTGTAGTACCTAATTCTGCCCATTAGCTATACTTGAGTTAATTCAGGACAATGACAGTCCACACTGTACTGACAAAACAGAGTTTACTATAGGTAGAGTAAATAAACATGGTAAACCTCTTTTAAACAACAGATCAGCAGATACTTTCATTAAATGATTTCTGGTTTGGAATTATACAATCATCTTGAGAATTTGGGAACACTGGATGACAATTCAATGCCTAGATCTTGGAATTAAATTTCTTTGTGTGTGTATAGTGTTGGTATGTGCATGCGCTGCAGGGAATCTAAAATAGTTATACAGTCTAGTTTCTTTTATTCTTGTGACCCATTATAACACTTATTTTCAGTGCCATATTATTTAGTTATTAGCTTAATAACTACAGATATAATTTTACCAGTGGAATTGGAAAAACATTTTTCTGAGTACAATGACTTACATGAAATTTGGGAAAGTGCTAGAAAAGTGATCATAGATGGTCCTTAAGTGACACCAAGGGAATATTCATCCTAATGATTTTATAACAGCCATCAGGCACATAGAAGGTGATTTAAAAAAAGTTTTAGTGGGCTCTCTTACAATTGACCATTCCTTCCTAAGAACCTCTAAGTTATGAGTCATCAGGCTTTACAGAATATTTCATTCTTTCTTTCTCTTTCTCTTTATTGCTATCATTAGGAAACCTTTAAAACTTTCTTTTGTACATGATGATTTTCTAGGACTTCAAATACAAGATTCTGCTGTAAAAAGGGATTTGAAACAATGCCCAAATTCTCCCCTCATGGTCTGTGCCTTCCTGATGTCCCCTGATTTTTCTCGGCATTGGTTACTGATTGGGTTTGTCTTTGGAAAGCCCTGCCTTTTGCTTATTGTTCAAACAAGCTCTCCTTAATAACAGCACATGTAAAAGAAGACTTTAAAATTTATTTATTCCTTTGTAATGAGGCTGCCAAGAACAGATCAAGGTAAAAGTCAAATGCCTTTTGTTTGTTTCTTTTTGAACACTGCCCTATCATATCCTGCCTTGCTCTCCAGTCTCCTCTGCAGACTCCACTCTCTGGCAAGTATCTTGTACTTCATTAATACTAAACCAACTATAGTTCTCACCAAATACCTTTTGCCTTCAATCCTTTGTATATGCTATATCTACTGTTTAAAATTCCATTCTCCTACCCTTCTTTTCCTCCCCTAGCTACTACTAAATTGTCCTCAAAGACTTGATTCAGAGCTTCTCCTCTGGAAAATCTATATCTTATCCCACAACCTATCATCAGCTACAGTCTGGAAAGGATATGTTTGTCTTGCTCTGGGATCCCATCTTGTTCATATGCAAATCATAGCACTTGCAGTCATCTCCTTTAGAATTCCTCTAGTCTCCATCTCCAGAGATAGCCACATACCTGGATCTGACTAGCCTCTCAGTGGTTTTGGGTGAATAAATGAAGGATTGGATGACCCTCCTAGGTGATATTAATTTAGGGCTTTTAATCAGGAAAAGAGAAATTTAAAAGGCATATGAGAGGGGTCTAGGGATCCTCAAACACTGTCATTAACATAATATAGCTCATCTTTATTTATTGCTTAATAAGTGTCATGCCATGCTTTAAATTCTTTATAAGTATCATGTCATTTAATCCTGCAAAACCTCAATTGGTAGTACTATAACTATACTCATTTTGTACATGGAAAATCAGAGGCACAGACAAGTTAGGTAATCTGCATAACCTAGGGCAGAAAATGAGGCAGAATGACTCCAGAGTCCACTCAGGCTCCTACAGTAAGAGTAGGAGACTATATCCCCAGCAATTGAGTGCAAAGCTGGTGGTATACATAATGAATTCAATAATTGTCTCTATAATGAGTTGTTCTGAGTGATCTGAAGGCTGGAATTCCATTAAATGGCAATGGTTTTTGACTCAAGAGAAAAAATAACTTTTTAACGATTAGAACTATCTAACAATGGAATAAGCTGGTTCTGAAGCACATGTTTGTAGAAATATTTAAGCAGAGGCTGAGCTACCACTTAGTGGGGGGATTGATAACAGGAATGCATGTGTGTGAGAAGGATTAGGCACTGGTAAGTTGTCAGCATTGATGCCATGTAGTTCTTCTCTGGCCAGGCGTCTACTGAGGTATAATGACTACAGCATAGAACTTATTCAAATGAGGTCATAGAATTCTTTCTTTCAAAGAATCAAGATGTTGTTCAGGCCCAAATCAAGACTTTTCTAACAATAGAATTGGCAGGCCATGGATTGCCTGCAAACTACAGCCAGAAGCCAGGAGAGAGGAGAATAGACCAGATGCTTTCCTGCATTCTTCAGAGGAAGCATGATCTTGCCAACATCCTGATTTTAAACTTCAGAAAATCAAGTAAAAAACAATAAGCAAATGTGTACTGTGAGACAATAAATTTTCTGTTATTTTAACCCACCCAGTTTGTCACTGGAACTCTAGGAAACTATGACACTTATACCTGTCACTCACTAGTTAAGTTACCTTAGATATATCATTTAATCTTTCAGAGCCTCAGTTTCTTCTGCAATAGGATGAGGGCAATAATAACTTCCCAACTTTCAATATGCAGAAACTTTTAAAAAAAATAGGATTTATGAAAGTGGCAAAATGCGATAGAGATACAAATATTTGAAGAGTTATTGAAGATGGGTTATGAGGAAACTCTCAAACAACACCAGGTGTATATTCTGCCTGTAACTATTACTAACGATGGTGACTCTCTCCAAAAAAATCTGGCATGATTCAGGTATCTTTGTCAAAAATGTTCTCCCCCAATGGGCTGAATATATTTGTTTATCTCATATGAACTGGTACCTTCTCCTGGATGTTATTTCCTGATCTCAGTATTTATATCTTAAACAAAATACATATGTAGCTCCATTTAAAATTCTAAGTTGCTGAGGACAGACACACATTGGGAATTTTAAGATTTCTCTTTCCTACACATTCATTTCTGCTCAGGACAATATCAACTGGGCATGCACAATAAGCAACACATTTGTTTTTATAATGATAACAGCAGGGACATCTATGTGGCAGGCAGCCTTGATTGAGGGAAGAAATTTTGCCATCTTCAGGTTATAGAGACACCTTTGGTAAACACTGCACCTTGCACACCAATCAGACAAGTTGTCAAGTCATTTTAGTTGGAACTAAAGAGAAAAGTAGCACTTAAAAAATGGGAAATGATTGAGGGGGGAAAAAAGCCTAAAAGCAGAAAGAATAATAGGAAGAAGCCAAATGAGAAGATTGGAGAGAAAGGTCAAGGAGAGAAAAGAAAGAAAAAAATCTACAATACAGGTGAAGAAAAGAACAAGAAAAGAACAAGTCTTCAGTAACTGTTATGCTGGATATTTTCCTGAACCCCACTGCTCTCACAATTTCCAGAAATGGATTAGCAAATGAATATAAACTGTGCCTAATTTTACTGACTGTGGTGGCCCTGAGTCACCTTGGACCTCATCAACATTGCTAAACATCACTCAAAATCTTCCCATTTTCACTGAGGGTCTGCTCTGCACCAGGCCCAACTGCCCCAAAAATATCAAGTACTTTCCCTGACAAATTTTATGTTTCATGTATTTTAGTGGCCTGATAATTATGATTTCTCTCATTTCTCACTATTGAACTTAATGGGTTCCAGCATGAGTGTGCAGGTTCAGAAATGATTTTCCACTTGAATTCACAAGTTATTATCTACTTTCATTAATGGAATTGGAAAAGAGAGAGTGGAAAAGAGACAACGAATGAGGAAGAAGGAAAAGATGAGTGAGTGGGAGAAGGAAAGGAGACAAGAAATCAAAAGGCCAAGAATAAAGAAAAAAACTCAGCCAAAGAGGGAAAAGCCAGATTAGGTAGAAATAGAGAGTAGAAAGAAAAGTATGTGGAAAATCTTTTTAAAATATTAGACACTGAATAGATTATTTCCCATATGAGACACATGATGGATGAGGAAGAGTGGTGTGCTGCAAAAATTTCAGGCTTTGCAGCTAGTCCACACTGGGTTTGAAGGACCTAGTGTTTTCATTTCCTAGGTGTGTGATCGCAGGCATGTCACTTGAGGTCTCTGAGGTTTATTGGTTTTCTTCCCTAACATTGACTCTGGATGACTAATTTCCTTGATTCTTTCTCAATTCCTCTTCTGTGCATGTGTGTCCACAAATTTTTGTAGAACAACAAATATGCCTAAGAAAATGTGCTGCTTCAGGGAGATGGGCTCTCCTAGAGGTAGCAAAGCTGGAGACAGAGAAGTATATACAGTTTAAAGATATCAGCACATTGACTCAACTTCCCTCCCACATGAGGGTATAGCTATACTCTCTGACATAAAAAATAAAACGTACAGTTTTGAAAACACACCCATCAGTGAAGTGTATTAGTCTGCCAAAGGGGTGCTGATGCAAAGTACCGGAAATCTGTTGGCTTTTATGAAGGGTATTTATTTGGGGTAAAAGCTTACAGTTACAAGATCCTAAAGAGTCCAATTCAAGGTTGCTTTTTTACCAAAGTTAGTTGCCTTGTGTTGAAGCAAGATGGTCACTGATCTCTGCAAAGGTTCAACCTTCCCCTTTAGGCTTCCTTTCTCTCAGCTACAGGCTGGCATAGGGCTTCCTCTCCTGGCATGGGGCTCATATCTTGCCGGGCTTTCTATATCAGTGAGGGCCCTCTTCCCAAAGTCAGCTGCAAACTATCAAGTGAATGGCTCATCTCACCCTGAAGCCCCAGGATCAAAAAGCTCTCTCTCTTCCAGTGTGTCTTCTTGAGTGAGTATCCATTTTTTATCAGCCCACCAAGGTGGTGGAGAAGCAACCTGAGTTATGTCTTACTGATGCAGCCCAACCAGAAGTCCTAAATTGATTTTTTCAGGTAAACTTAATCAAAGGCCCCTCACTGAATTAGATACAATCAAAGGATATAACACCCAGAGGAAGAGATTAGTTTACAACATAATCTTTCTCTTTTTGAGATTCAGAAAATAATCTCAAATTGCCACACCTAATGAAAAAAGATTATTTGCATCAGTTCTACTTGATTATCATGTAAACCCCTAAAAAGGAAGAGATTTTGATGTAACAAGCCATCAAGGGACTCAGATCCATCAAGACCTTGGGAAGCCAATGGCATGAGCAGCTGTATATCACCTGGTAGCCTGCAAATATATTAAAACAGACTGCAACTTCTCCTACTCTGTGAAGTTCTGATTCTTGGCCAACTATGTGATATTAATCTGAACTTACAGTGGGGTTATGCCCGTGGTCTTTTCCAAACAACATTTTAATGTATCTCAAAAGATGTACCTAGGGAAAAAATAGGACATAGAAAGATGAAGATAAATAACCCTTACCTTCAAGAAGCTAACAATCTAATAAGTGATATACAACAGATTTACAAATAAGTGTAATAGAATACAAATCTGATAAATGCTGAAAGAGTGGCATATAGGATCAAACAGGTTTAATGAAGGAAAATGAAATATCCATTTGGAAAGGACCTATGTTGTAAGCTAAAGGAATGATTCTTTAGTATTACAACACCAGTCATCAATGAGCTACTTGAGGGGAAAAAAGGAAGATTCTAGCCTCCTTTCCTACATTTCCAAAAATACATCACATAGGTGGTGATGACCAAGTGTTGTATGGCGTGCACATAAGGTGTTAACATGATAAAAATTTAGAAAGAAGGAGAAATACTTAAACAAAAGTTGGAAATAAAAATGAAAAAAGTGACCAAACACATCAGTAGTGGAAAAAAAACAAAGCCAGTATGTGAAAATAGCTGAACTGATGATTCACTTAAAATTCCTTTACCCTGTATTCTACAACTGAAAAAGGAATCACATTTCTCAAATGAGCCTAATAATGACCTCTTAAAGATGGCTCATCATCTTCAGTTCAGTTAACATGAAGTCAAAATGGCTGTCCTGCTTAATGTGGACTGAAGGGACATAACGAAATAATTGGAAAATATCCTCCTTGCACAACAAATACCTTTCTGCAAAGGCAACTAAAAACAACTGAGAATTTACTTTAGGTCCTCTTTACTGTGAACACATTTAACAAGACCATTCTCTGGGAGGAATTTGATTAGTTGATCAATTGATTGACCAATCAACTTTTAAAAGAGGCCCTTTTAACTCTGGCATTTCAATAGCATATCCCCCTCCAGAGGCAGAAGAAGAAAGTCAGTCATGTTCTACCTTTGAGGCACTAAAGCCAGTTTTCCTTTGAGCAACAAGAAAGAGGTTAGGGGGTGAGTGCAGAAGAAAAAAAAAAAAATAACAGAAAGCCAAATCACTTGGCATTGAGCTAACTCTGTTTTTGAAAGGTAAACTATTTTCACATGCAGTCACTTTTTGCACAGTCATTCAAATATTGGTGCAATGTCTATCTATTCCACACCAGGCATTGTGTGTGTCACGTGGGATTCAAATATGAATGTATTGAGTTGAATGGTGCCCTCACCACAAAAGATGTCCACCTGGAAACTGTGAATGTGACCTTATTTGGAAAGAAAGATCTTTGTAGATATAATTAAGTTGAGGATCTCAAAATGAAATCATTCTGTATTATTCAAATAGGCTCTGAAGTCAAAGACAAGTGTACTTATAAGAAAAAGAAAGAGAGAGATTTGAGACACACAGAAGAGCTGAAGGCTTTGTGAAGACAGAGGCAGAGATTAGAGTAATGCAGCACAAATTAAGAACACCTGGAACCATGAGACACTAGACGAGGCAAGGAAAGATCTCCCCTAGAACCTCCAAACTATGTGCAGTCTTGAGGATACCTTGACTTCAGACTTCTGGCCTCCAGAATGGTGAAAGAATAAATTTGTCTTATTATAAACTACGAAGCTTGTGTTTATTTGTTATGGAAGCTCTCAGAAACTAATACAATGAGTGAGGAAATTCCTGCTTTTGGAAGTCGCATTTTGTATTTGGAGAGACAAACACATACACACATAAT
Source organism: Cabassous unicinctus (assembly GCA_029593785.1). Taxonomy (NCBI): domain Eukaryota; kingdom Metazoa; phylum Chordata; class Mammalia; order Cingulata; family Chlamyphoridae; genus Cabassous; species Cabassous unicinctus. The sequence continues at coordinate 8,552 of JAQZBX010040212.1, read as the reverse complement.
TATAACTCCTGTAAGAGAGGTAAGTAAAACAAACAAACAAACAAACAAACAAACAAACAACAAAAAATCCTGCTGTAGTAGCTGATGGAAGAGGAAGGGTACAACTACATGAGTGACAGGTGAGTGGCAAGCTTCATGAACAGGTCAAATAAGAACTGGGCTGGAGAAATCACAGGTGTTTTCCCTGTGGAGAAATGGAAAAACATATTCCAAAAGTCAAGAAGGGTCTAAACAAGCTGTTCTCAGCTGGGATGCCTGCATATTGGTGCCAATATTTCCAGTGGTGACCTGAAAGATTGAACCAGGAAATTCTTCTCAGACTCACCCTCCCAGAACTAAACCTGAATGCAGAAGCAACTAACAGATCATTAAAACAGTGTAAGAAACAATAAAGTCAGAGACTTGGGGCAAAGGATTCCATACTTTAAGTCATACCATAGAGTACATGGGAGAGGGAGAAAGTCAATTTAAATTTCTCTAAATGAGGAAATTCCTAATTTCACAAAGGGGTTCAAGCCTAAAACAAGATGCAGGTACAGAAAAGAAAGAGAAGACCCTGGACTTCATTATTGCCTCATGCTGATCTTCTTGATAGGATAGCTAAACTCTGAAGTAAAGCAACAACCAAACTTTAAGAAAATAGTCTCCTCACCTGAATTTAATGCAATCAAAGAGTATCATACCCAGAGGAATAGATTAGTTTACAAACAATCTTTCTCTTTTTGGGAGTCATAAAATAATCCTGAACTGCCACAGAAATGAAAAACTTTAAATGTTTATATTAAAAGAAGAAACTCTTCAAATCAGAGACCTTACCTCACAACTGGAGGATATAGAAAAAGAAGAACAATCTAAACCCAAAGTGAGCCAAAGGAAGGAAACAACAAAGATAAGAGCAGAGATCAATGAAAGAGAGAATTTTATAAAAGAATCAACAAAACCAAAAGTTGGTTCTTTGAAAAGTTTCATAAAATCAACAAACTTTTAGCTAGACTGACAAAGAAAAAAAGGTGGAGCATGTAAATAAATAAAATCAGAAATGAAAAATGAGATATTTCTCCCAACCCGACAAAAACCAAGAGGATTATAAAGGGATACTATGAACAAGTGTATCAAAAAATTAGATAACCTGGATGAAATGGACAAACTTCTAGAATAACACAAACTGCCTAGACTGACTCAAGAAGAAATAGAAGACATCAACAGACTAACAATAAATAAAGAGTTTGAATCACCTATCAAAAATCTCCCAAAAAAGAAAATCCCAGGAGCAGATGGTTGTACTGGAGAATTTTACCAAACATTCCAAGAAGAATTAACACCAATTCTGCTCAAATTCTTCCAAAAATTTGAACAGGAAATACTTCCTAACTCTTTCAATGAGTCCAACACCACCTATTACAGAAGTCAGATAAAGACCCCATAAGAAAAGAAAATTACAATGTTCCTTATGAATATATATGCACAAATCCTCAACAAAATACTTGCAAATCGAACCTAATAACACATTTAAAGAATTATTCACCATGATCAAGTGGTGAATTTGTCCCAGTATGCAAGGGTGGCTCAACATAAAAAAATCATTTTATATAATACACCACATTAAAAAAATGGAGGGAGAAAGAACATATGATTATCTCAATTGATGCAGAACAGGCAATTGACAAAATCCAGCACTCCTTTTTTTATAAAAACTCTTAGCAACCTGGGAATAGAGGGAAACTTCTTCAACATGATAAAGGGCATATATGAAAACCCCACTGGTAATGCCATTCTCAAGGGTGAAAATTAAAAGCTTTCCCTCTAAGATCAGGAATAAAACAAGGACCCCCACTGTCACCACCATTATTCAACATTGTAATGGAAATTCTGGAGAAAGATATTAGGCATGAAAAAGAAATAAAAGTGATTACAACTGCAAAGGAAGAAGTGCAATTGTCCCTGTTTGCAGATGATATGATCCTATATATAGAAGATCCTGAAAATTTATTCAGAACAAATCTACTAGACCTAATGAACAAATTCAGCAAAGTGACAGAGTACAAGATCAATACACAAAAATCAGTATTGTTTCTATACACTAGTGTGGTGGTTTAGAGCTGTAAGTACCCCAGAAAAACATATTATTAAATTTAATACTCCTGAGTGTGTGAACCCATTATAAGTTGGATATTTTAATGAAGTTAAGTTAAGGTGTGACCCACCTCAGTGGGGCTTTGTCTTAATCCTATTACCAAAGTCATTTATTAGCAGAATGAAATTCAGACAGTTGAGAGAAAGCCATGGAAAGAAAGAAGCTGAAGGTCAGCAGAACTCAGAAGAGAAAGGAGAAGTCAGAAGAGGCCACTACATGCATTGCCATGTGACAAAGGAGCCCAAGACCAATGTTCACCAGCAGCCAACCACAGAATGCAACAGTTTTCAAAGAAAAAGCATTGCCTTGGTGATGCCTTAGTTTGGATATTTTCCTAACCTCAAAACCATGAGCTAATAAATTCTCATTGTATAACCTGACCCATTTCATTGTATTTGCTTGAGCAGCCTAGGAAATTAAAACAACTAGAAATGAACACTCTGAAGAGGAACTCAAAGAAAAACAATTCTATTTGCAATAGCAACTAAAAAAATCACATATCTAGGAATAAATTTAACAAAGTATGTGAATGACATGCATGGGAAACTACAAAACATTGCCTAAATAAATCAAAGAAGACCTAAGTAAAAGGAAGGACATATCATGTTCATGGACAGGAAGCCTAAATATCATTAAAATTTCAATTCTACCTATACTATTTTTACAGATTTAATACAATGCCAATCAAAATGCCATCAGCCTTATTTACATAAATGGAAAAGCCAAGCAGAAGTCTTGGGCCCCTAATAGCCAAAACTATCTTGAAAAGGAAGAATGATGTTAAAGGAGTTACACTTCCTGATTTTAAAATCTATTACAAACTACAGTACTCATAATAGCAAAGTATGGTTACAAGAACAGACATATAAACCAACAAAATCAAACTGAAAGTTCAGAAATAAACCTTTATATCTATGAACAACTGATTTTTGACATGGGGGGCAAGTTCACTCAATGGTGAAAAAAATAGTGTCTTCAAAAAATGGTGCTGGGAAAACTGTATATCCATATGCAAAAGAATGAAGGTGCACCACTATGTCACACCAGATACAAAATTTAACTCGAAATGGATCAAAGATCTAAATTTAAAAGCCAGGACTATAAAACTCCTAGAAGAAAACATAGGGAAGCATCTTCAGGATACTATATTAGGCAATGGTTTCTTAGACTTTACACCAAAGGCATGAGTAACAAAAGATAAAGTATAGTGGTTTCATCAAAATTAAAAACTTTTGTGCAGCAAAGGACTTCATCATGAAAATAGAGGCATCCTACAGTATGGGAGAAAGCATCTAGAAAACATATATCTCATAATCTTACATCTGATATCCAGAATATATATAGTAACCCTATAACTCACCAACAAAAGGACAAACAAACCAATTGATGAATGGGCAAAATCTTGAACAGACATTTCTCCAAAGAAGATATACAAATGATCAAAAACCCATGAAAAGATGTTCAACATCAATTCCATTAGGGAATCAAAATCAAATGCAATCAAAACCACAATAAGATATTTCATACTCTTAGAATGACCTCTATTTAAAAACAACAAGTGATTGGGAGGAAGTAGAAAAATAGGAATACTCTTTTAAGTTGGTGGGAATGTAAAACCGTGCAGCCCCTGTGGACAACACTTTGTCAATTCCTCAGAAAGTCACGTATTGAATTACGATATTTGACTTGTAATCCCACTTTCATTTCAAAAGAAATGAAAGCAGGGACTTGGACAGATATTTGCCCACTGATGTTCATAGCAGCATTATTCACAATTTGCCAAAAGATGGAAGCAAACCAAGTGACCGCTAACCAATGAGTGGATAAGCAAAATATGGTATATACATACAATAGACTATTGTTCAGTCATAAAAAGTAATGAGGGTCTGATACATGCAACAACATGGCTGAATATTGAGGACATCATATTGAGTGAAATAAGCCAGACACAAAAGGGAAAATATAGTATGATTTCACTGAGATGAAATAATTAGAATAAGGAGATTCATAGATTTGGAAACTACAATACAGTTTACCCAGGTCCAGTGTAGGGGTAAGGAACGGGGAGTTAATGCTTAATTGGTAGAGTTTTTGTTTGGGGTGATGGAAAAGTATTGGTGGTGAAGGTAGCACAACATTGTGAATTTAATTAACACCATTGAAATATGTATTTGAATGTAGTTATAAGGGGAAATTTAGGTGATATATATTACCAGAATAAAAGTTTTTTTAAAAAAAACATAGGATTATAAAACATAAAGAATGAACCCTGTCTTAGTTTGCTAAAGACTGCCAATGCAAAAATACCGAAATGGGTTGGCTTTTATAATGTGAATTTATTAGGGTAAAGTCTTACAGTTCCAAGGCTGTGAAAATGTCCAAATCAAGGCATCATCAGAGATGCTGTCTCACCAAAAGTTGGCTGCTGGCAGATCCTGAATTCATGGCCATGTTGTAAGGCAAAATGGCAGCCGGACTCTGCCTTCTCCTCCAGGCTCACTTTCTCTCCAAATTCAGCTGTGAGCCATCAGGCATTTGACTTGTCTCTCCCCAGGCCCCCTCTCTTCAGCTTCTGTCTGCTTGCTGATGCCACCTGCAGGCCTCCCTCTCAGCATCTTGGGACTTCTCTGTCTTTCTGAAGCTGTAGGCAATCCTGGAGTCCTCTCACACATGGCAGCATGAAAATGGCAGCTCTCTTTTTCTGTATGCCATTGATATAAGACTTAAGTAAAAGGATTAGGACCCACAGTGGGTTCCACAATCTAAGCAAGGGCCTTAACTGAAGCAATCTAATCAAAAGTGGTCTAATCAAAAGGTCTAACCAATAGGTTCACAGGCACAGGAATGGGAGAGCTTAAGAACAGAATTTTCTGGGGTCCACAAAACATTCAAACCAGGAGAAACCCTAATGTAGACTATGAACTATAGCTAATAGTATAATTATAATAATATTATTTCATTAATAATAACAAATTTACCACATTAATGTAAAATGTTAATAATAGGGAATCCTGTGGAAGTTGCTCTTGTACTACAGTCATATTAATTTTGAAGCAGCTCAACCTATTTATGTCTCTGGTAAGAAAAATGTGAAGAATCCCACAGGTTGACTAGATGTTTTTCTTTTTCTTTTTTCTTTTAAACACTGTCAAACCAGTTGCCTTCTGTGATTCAGTGCAATCTTTGAAATAAAATAGTGAACAGCATTCTTTTAACCTTTGGAATTATATTCTTAAATTCTTTGTCTTGGTTTCATCCTAAATGTTTTATGGATATTGTAAATAAGCATCTTTTGAAAATAAAACTGGAAATAAAAGCGTAAATGAAATAGGAAAGACAGTGTTGAAGCACAAAATGTGCAAAGGGTGTGTATAAAAGATTAGTGTGATTTGCATATCCCCACTATCCATCCCCATTCCACAGCCCTACTCTCAGTAGACCCATATATTATTTAGCAATATGATTTTTCATGAAAAATGACACTTGGACCACTCATTAAAGTTCATTATATGACAGGTACATGTCATATTTTAACTCTAATTTTTACAAACACACATTTATTATTGAGAAAATAGACTCAGAGAGCTCAAATTACTTGGGTTTGAAACTATGTATATCTGAATCCCAGAGCAAGCCTTTCCCTTTTCCTGCCAAATTCCTATTTATAAGACTTGTAAGGGTTGGAACTCAATTTCCAGCTCTTTCTTTCAGCTAAGTGGCTGTGGTCAGGTTGCTTACCAATCCCCCTCTGCCCCTTTTTTTTCATACCCTGCAATATCTAAGATGTTTGGAAACATTAAAAAGCCCATTTCTACTTCCTTGCTTTAGAAGAGAACACATGGCAAAATTTACAGGACTTTGTATTAGGCAATGGATCCTTAGAATGACATAAAAAACATGAGCAACAAAAGAAAATAGATAATCCGTCTTTATCAAAATTAAAAAGTTTTGTGCATCAAAGGACATTATCAGAAATGTGAATAGACAACCTATAGAATGGGAGAAATATTTGGAAATCATATACCTGGCAAAGGTTTAATATCTATAATATATAAAGAATTCCTACAACTCAACAACAAAAAGAGAAACAATCCACTTATAAAAAAAAAAAAAGGCAAAGGACTTGAATAGACATTTCTCAAAAGAAGATGTACAAATGGCCAATAAGCAAATGAGAAAGTACTCAACATCATTAGCCATTAGGGATATGCAAATCAAAATCATAATGAGATCACTTTCCACCCACTAGGATGGCTTTTTATTTAAAAAAAACAACAGAAAATAACAATTGTTGATGAGTATTCTGAGAAATAGGAACCTCATGCTTTGCTAGTGAAAAATGGAAAATGGTGTTGCTAATGTGGAAAAAATTTGGCAGTTCCTCAGAAAGTTAAACATAGGATTATCCTATGGTATGTCAATTCCACTTCCAGGTATATACCCAAAGGGATTGAAAACAGGGATCTGAATAGGCACTTGTACACCAATGTCCATAGTAGCATTGTTCATAAGAGACAAAATGTAGAAGCATCCCAAAGAGCCATTGGCAGATTAATGGAGAAAGAAAATGTGGTATGTGCACGCATTGGAATATTATTCAGCCATAAAAAGGAATGAACCTTGAAGACATCATGTTGAGTGAAATGAGCCAGACATGGAAGGGCACATATTGTATGATTTCACTTATATGAAATATCTAAAATTAGCAAGTTCAGAGACAGAAAGTATACAGAAAATATATAGATTACCAGGGCCTGGGGATGGGAAGGAGAGGAGTTTTGGCTTAATGGGTACAGAGTTTCTGTTTGGGATAATGAATACGTTTTAGCAATGATGGTGATGATGGTAGTACAATATTGTGAATGTAATTAATATCGTGGAATTGTACACATGAAAGTAGTTAAAATGGGAAGTTTTGTTGCAATAAAAACAATATAAATAGATAGATGATGGATTCAATATATAGATAGGTAGATAGGTAGATAGACTAATTGATGATAGATAGATCAATCTTAGTAAAATCCAGGATGGAGAAGGAACAGATCTGTAGGAAAATTGGTAAAGTTGTAAGGAGGAATAATGAGTGAAGGGGAGAGGATTCTGCTGCAGGAGAAGTTTGGAACTTGGGATTTCTAGAGATATCTCTGTACACTGTTGTCCAATAGAAATACAATGTAAATCACACATAAAATTTTCAATATTCTATTAGTTATGCTAAAAAAGTAGAAGTAAACAGGTGAAATTAATTTTAATATATTTTATGTACTCCATTGTTTCTAGGTTACAATTTCAACATATAATCAGTATAAAAATTAATGAGATATTTTACATCCTTTTTTATACAAAGTCTTAAAATTCTGATATGTATTTTACACTTAGAGCACATCTCAATTCAGACTGGCAACATTTCAAGTGCTTAATAGTAACATGTGGCTAGAGACTATTGTATTGGACAGCACAGCTCTAATAGCTCAAGACAAAAGCCTGAATAGGGAAAATAGTCAAAAGAATCTTGGGCACAATTTAAATATAGGAACTTATAAATTGATAATTGGAGAAGGGCAAAAAATTCCATCAGTTGGAAGTGAGGTAGTGGGCTATAGGAGAACAGTGTGGAGTGGAGTAAGGGGGAACAAAAACCAAACGCCTGTACAACAAGCATTTTACAGCCATTGCCAGTATACAAACTCAACACAAGGAAACATTTTTCCCATTATGTAGAAAACTGAAGCTCAGAGAAATTCAGAAACTTGTCAAAGTTTCTATTTTTACTACTCTATGAATCTGTGACTTCCCAAATCAATAATTTGAATCTTAATCTCAGTACCTATAGTAAAAGAAAACAATATAATCTGCCAGCTGACTCAAGTCTGTGTTGCTGAGGTGCGTCAGAGGCAGAGGGGATTTGCAAAGGCAAAGGTGGAAGAGGGATAGAAAGCTTGAAAAGGACTGTTTCAAGTCTGTAGTTATAACCCTTGTGCCTATAAGGTGTTAATGAAAGCAGGGAGCAAGTTCTGGGCAGGGGTCGTACTACACAGCTGTGATTGTGGGAACATCTACCTGCTGTTTTCTTGGTGCTGTTGAAGACAAAAAGTGAAAGTTTGACATGTAGTCAGACAGCAAAGGTGAAAGGAACTGAATTAACTCCTGAAAATGAGGTTAGTTAAAAATCTGAGCAGCTTGTCCAATGGCCTGCTCTCAATATTCAGATAGTTGGATAGATTCTTATCTGACTTGTGCAATCTCATTATATCTCCTGATTCTCATTTTAAGACATAATATAATGGCCATAGTTCAAAACATGCATATGAAATGCAGATAACCTACATTCTGTGAGAATAAATTGTAAAGTAACTTGCTGATGTCATTGTGGTGAGAATATTTTTCATCACATTGTTCTGATAAATCTGACTCTCTA
>JAQZBX010040211.1:0-22750 GCA_029593785.1 Cabassous unicinctus | reverse complement strand
GTTCCTTGCTGACTTTTGTAACTATACTGATAATCTGTGCATACATATCTTGAAATATATATTTTAGCTTCATTTCCAAGATTATCCTGGGAGCTTTTTAATTTTGCCCATATTCTGATACTTTCTGAATTACATCTATTAATAAGAATTTTCAAAAAATTACATGTGTTACTTTCCCCAGAATTGTCTTTGAGCATAGTAACTTAAAATAAGAGGGGTGCCTTCAATTACTGTCATATACTCTGTAAAAGTATCTCTCCAACACAATTTGATAAGCATCTCAGTCTGTGCTACAACCAATTGTACTTGCTTTCATTCTAAAATATATTTGGTATGTATCCTACTTTAATTTATTGACTACTGTGCATGAGTTGTCTATATTTCTTTTCCATAATTTTAAGCACTATGTGATTTTCTTCTTGCCACAGTATTAGTCCAACACTTAGAATAATATTTTATTGTAGTTTGCACTAGATTATGCATATATTATAATATTTATTAAATATATTTATATGATAAAGTAAAATTCAAAATATAATGAATTGCCAGTGATCTATGAAACTTCTTGAATATATCTCTTTTGTAAATTTTAACAAAAAAATCCGTGCTAATTTTATTGATTTTAAACATTATTTCAAATTTAATTAATCTCAAAAAAAATAAACAAGGAACACTTACCCATCAGGTGATGAGGGAAAACTGGCTTCTTCAGAGTGTTTAATCACCATTCCTCTATTTCTCCTGAGAGAGAAGTCCCATATGTGTACTTTATAGGGAATAATCACTGTACAAAGAATGTATAAGCAGAATTGTTCATATGGTTAAGGCTAAATGTGTTACACCTTTCTTATAATTTTCCTGCATATACAAATTAAATAATTCTGAAATGAAGTCCCTCCAGATAATTAGATTCAGTTTTGAAAGTATAATTAAGACTGAAACCAAATTTATTTATGGTTGTGTAAGCTTCAAGGCATTTTCCCTGAGAAGTGACTCCATAAATTTTATTCAGTGAAAGAAAAAAGTCAGGATGATGAATTTTAAATCTTAAAGTCTCTAAAATTGTGCAAAATATATTCATGTTATAAAAAATAATCATGACTCATCATTGACCAGGTATATTTGTATACATAAATTTATGTATTCTTTAAAATGACTAAAAAAAATCACTGAACTATTTGCACTAGGTCTCAAGATGCTTAGCATACTTTATTTGTGCTCCATATAATAAATTGATACCAATAGAGATTCTGAGTGTTACTGATTCTGGTTTCATTACTGATGATTGGTTTTAAAAATGGTACCAGATAGGGGACTTCCAGGAAAATGGCATTGAAGTAGGTAGTCAGTGGTCACCTCCCTCCCAAAACAACAGAGTAAGGTCAAAAAGCTATCTAAGGGAGCTGCTTTGGGGATCTATAGACCAGGAAATTGCTGCATATCATCCAGGAGGGAGATAGTCAGAGAGACAAAGAAGCCAAAGGAAGAACAGCAGATGGGGAGGGGGGGATTTGAAGTGGATCGAGTAAATGGATAGATCTTTAAAAAAAATTTAAAAAAAGAAGCCAAAGGAAAACTGTGAGTTACTTGCCTATGTGTTTGTGAATGGCACATATACCACATCCTCAAGGCAAATAGCCTTGGTAAAATCCCTGGCTCACTGCAGCCAACCGAGTGGGAAAGAATGCTCCCTGGGAGGAAGAGGATTCTGTTGGAGGGTGGCAAGTAGTTTATCTTTAGTGAGTTTGGCCAGCTGAGCCATCTTTGAATCTCAAAAAAGACTTCAGGCAGAATCTAAGTGGCCACAGGAAAAAGGGAGGGGGGATCTGATCAGGCAGGATGCCACACCCAGCTGACCTAGGAGAGAGAACTAGGTCAGTGAAGAAGTAGGCAGAGACAGGCACATAACTAGCCTGGGAGAGAAGGAAGCCAGGAGACATAGACTGCAAACAGTCTAGATATACTTACTTGTCTTAGGGAAAGAGGGTGGGGAGAGCCAGATAAGCTTTCAGAAGCCTATGTTACCTGTGGAGTGGGTGTACCTCAGTGTAAGAATGCCTGCCTCATATACACTAGATTCCAGGTTTGACTCCTGGTACCTACTAACAGAAGGGATCCAGAGAGTGATCCACTGGGTTTGTCAGGCACCCAGCTGTTACCTTATGACAGGGAGCATATACACTGAGATTTCCTTGTTTTGGGTTTTTTGAGCCACACTTTATTATTTTCTTAATCTTTTTTCATTCCTTATTTTATTCACTAAAACTGGGGACCCTAATTGTGGAGGATGGGCTTCAGGGTGATTGATGAGCACAAGGAGCATAAGATGGTGCCTAGATGCCTAAGAGGGAAACCTGTGTTTCCTATTTTTGTTTTGTTTTGTTTTGTTTTTGTCTTTTCTCTTTGTTCCCTTTTTGTCTTTTCCTTATTTTTTCTACTTAGTTTCTTTATTTCTTTTATTTTTAATTAGTCCATCTTCTATTGCTGTCCTTTCATCCAATTTTTCCTGTTTATTCTTCAATTTATCTTTTTCTTTTGTCTTTACTTTTTTTTCTCTTGACGTCTAAGCTTTCTGGCCATTTTTAATATGCATTTTTTCTGTTGTTTTTTTTCTTGTTTCATTTTTTAATTCCACCTTTTCTATTCTAATTCCTTTTTTTAAAAAAATGATTTCTAACTCATTAATTTTCATTTTCTTGGTTCTTGTATGGCTCCTTTTTTATTTTATTATTTTTATTACTAATATTTTTTTCTTTCTCTTCTCTTTTTCATTTTCCATGGTCTTAATATTTTTTCAAAGCAACATTGACAACTACAAGGATGTAGAATAAGAAGATCCAAGTGTCAAAAAGGAAACTTACCACAAAAAAGAAACAAAATAAATCCATAGAGTAGAAAGGAAAGCTAAGATTCCAAATAAGCACATCAATATAAACAGTTTCTTAGACACCAACAAAAAATTACAAGCCATGCAAAGAAACAGGAAGATGTGGCTTAGTCTAATGAACAAAAATTAGTAGAAGCAAATGCAGAACATGGAACAACTAATCAAGGATGTCCAAACAAATATCATTAATCAACTTCATGAAGTGAAGTAATAGATAATGGATATTAAGAAGACTTTGGGATCACATACTGAAGAAATCATAAACATAGATTAGCATATATCTGTGCTGATGGTGATGAATGGCACAGTGCAAGAAATCAAACCTAAGCTGGAAGAAAAAAACCACAGATTTAAACAGGGAGAGGAAAGAATTAATGACATTGAAGATAGTACATATGAAATCAGATAGGTAATAGACAGATAGATAAAAAGATCAAAAACTACCCATCATGGATTCAGGGATTTGAATGACAACACAAAACACACAAAAATATGCATGATAGGCATCACAGAGGGAGAAATGAAGGGAAAGGAGGCAGAAAGGGTGTTGGAGGAAATGATGGCTGAAAATTTCCCAACTCTTTTGAGGGATATGGATGTACATGTCTAGGTAGCACAGTGCACCACAAACAGTATAAATCCTAACAGGCTTACCCTAAGACATATATTATCAGAACCAGGAACCCACATTAGAAGTCTTGATTTACATCTCACAGACTGTGGTGCTGAGCTGGAGAGAGTGTGGAGTCAGGGCTAGTAAAAGTGTTGCAATGCATTCCAATCCTTTATAAGTTTCAATTTTTCTTGATTCAGCATTCTTTGGTTGGTGTAAAACTTTTACTATTTTTCAGAATTCTAAGAAATCTGGATCTGACAGTTTCAGCTTCATTCTGAAGTTTACTTAGAGGAAGAGAATTTTGGAGCTTCCTTCTCCATCATCTTTCTCTTTTCAGTCTCAAAACTGTTGATATTTTATGAACTTCTCACATTAATTATTAGTAAATTTTATATACTTAATTGAAATAAGAACCTTTATCACAGTTAATTATAATTTCTATCACAAGCAGCCTTCCTCATGACAAGGAGTGCCACTAATGTCAGCAGGACCTGCAGGACTAGTCAGTGCCTATTCAGATCAAGTCCATCAGAGCAAGCCTCCTTACTCTAGCCTGCTCCTCCTCTCTCTCAGAATCGAAGTTCTGTGGAGGCTGAAGTTCTTACAAGGATTAAACTAGAAAATCATATATAATAGCTTCAATGACAAAAAGACATGATATAATTCTCAAATTTTGTGTTGACTCCTCTATGATCAATATCTAATCACCTTGGATTCAGGCCTGAGAACATCCCTGGCCAGAGGATATCCATGGTCAGTGCCCCAAACCCAGGAGCCCTGGCTGGGCTAATGGTTTGATGGCATGGAAAGCAAGGGTAGATGTGTGATTTCTGCCCACCAAAGCCTCTTGTAGTTTTAGGGACAGCAAATGGCAGTCATGAGGCAGGGCATCTGGAAGAATGACTTACATCAACCCAGACAATCAGAATCAACAACGGAAGTAACAGAGCAGGGTCCTGGAGACTCTATTTATGGACAGCCACAACCTTTTGTTGCCTGGATCATGGGGAAGTTTGTATGGTAATGGTGTCACAGGACTGATGAAATTAAACACCCACTGTAATGCCTGCAGTGCTTTACAATCTTTTGCAGACATTTTCTACATTTTAACAACTATTGTGCCCATATCACAACATACAAGCTGAGTATAAACTTTACCCCAAGAAAATTCCAAGTACTCAATGCAATTGAACAAAGTGGAAAGGAAAGACTAAATTTTACTTTAAGGGTGAAAATTAAAAATACTGAAGAAGAAGGCATGGTAATAGTAAAAAAAGTGAAAGGATAAATGAAAGCTTCACATAAAGTAGTGGTAAGAAATCATTTTATTGATGAGACCATTAAAATAAAGTATATACCAAAGATATCAAAACAGAATGAAAAGAGAATTTACATAATTCACTTATATTTGAATATGATTTTGAGGCTTATTCCTCCAGTACTTTGTATACAGGCTTACTTTTCTTGTTCCAGTGTCAGTATAGACTGTCTGTTCTCTCTAGTGATGACATATTTCAGGAAGCAAGAACCTGTTGTCTAACTAAAAAGAGTTCCTCTTCATGGTGTTTTATAATACTATAGACTAAGCACGTTTAATTTAATTCAACTCACCAGATTTCCTCAGAAAGAAAATTCAATAATTACCAATGGAATCAAGAGACATTTGAAATTAATATTTATGTATTTAGTGCAAGACTTTAAATAGCTAAATAAAATATAAAACTGAATTATAAGCTTGTTTTAACTGATCTTTTTAAAAATTTATGTAATGTTGCAAACCTTGCAACTACTATTAAAAGTTACCGAATTTTTTCCATGTTCTCAGTGTTGGCTTATATTTCACATGCAAATAACATTCCTGAGACACTTTTAGCAGAGTTGGTGGAGAGACATTTATTTCCCTTTGATGTGAAAACATTGCTATGATATAATAAAAAGACGTTTTCATAGGCTGTGCCTTGTGGAAATTTAGAACTGGAGAATGAAGACTTTGAAATAGTCCAGTCTCACTGTCATCATACTTCAGTTATCCTTAGGCTCTGGGTGTTCCAATGGACACTTAATATAAAACATTTGAAATTATATTTTGATTTTCTAAAGGATCTAAATGAATTGTTAGCTCCTGTTTTCTTCTTATGGGATATATAAATATTCTTATATGACTGTGTATTCCACTTCCAGGCATGTAGGCAACTTGTATTCAGAGCATAGAGACATCCCTTCTTCCCTTTACCTGGCCTAGTTATAACACTAAACAGGAACTCTTCATGATATTGAGGAAAAATATAAATAAGGCCTAATGGTTGGAATAATGGGGTAAGGTTCTGGAATTTCACAAAAATTTTGTTAATGAGGTTTTTGATCAATAATCATGGGGCTCATTAAGCTAAATAGACAACTAATAACTCTGGTAGAACTCAGCTTCAGATTTATGCCTCCTGAGTATCCACCTAAATTAATCATCATGGGGCTAATGGGAAACACCCAGGAATCAGACATCTGATGAAAGCAAGGAGGCTTTGGGAAGCTGAGAGTCCAAGAAGTCAGGATAACTCTGGGACTGAAAGAATCAGCAGTCCCAAAGCATTTGTAAGAAGGATGTTCCAAGAAAAAAGGAAAGAGGAGCAGAAGATATTCAGGTAATTGTAAGGCTAGAAGTAGAACCAACCTGGCTTATTGCTTGAAAAGGCAGAACTCCTAATAATTGAAGTAAATAATGCTTTTTAACTGATGTCAGTCAATTATTTTAAAAACATGTCATTCTAACAGAGAAAGGGGAAAAAATCTTTCCCTTGATAAAATAGGTGCTCCTACAAAATTTACCCTATGAATAATCTTTTTTGTTTAAATTGTTAATTAATTGAATTTGATATATATTAATTCTTGAAGCATAAAATTTGATGTATTATACCCGATAAGTCTGCCTTGAGTCTTCTTGCCATTATGCCCATCCAATATTACAAGTTTGTAGGTAGAAGAAACACTTTAATAAGCAATTAACTTTATTGATTACATAAAAATCAAGATTTTTCATATAATGTCACTCATCTTCTCAATGAAAATAACCTATTATATGGCAATAAATCTGCCTCATTGGTACTTCCAAGACTTTTACACCAAACAGATTGAAATACCACAATACACATTCATAGATGAGAAACAAAAAAGTTTTTAAAAAGATAAAAATTAAAGGTTACAAGAGATAGAATACACAAAACATATAGGAGGAAATTATTTTTAGACATAAGAAGAAATAATTGGAACAATTAGTGAAGGAATAAAGGTAATTTCTCTAAAAGATAAGAAGCCAGATAAAAGAATCAGAGATTTGATTTAAAATTCCCAAACTTAGTATGATCACTGGTTCCCCAGGAAGGTTGGCTTAGCCAAGTTAATCATCATTATGTTTTGTGTGATCAAGGTGGAAACTTCATGGAAGAATCATTAGCTCATGTTCAAGGTGGGAACCTCAAGGAAGAATTATCAGCTGTGGAGCAGTAAGTAACCCTAAAAAATATATTTCCATGAGATGCTCAGAAATTCTACTATTTTATCATAGAGATTTTCTAAATCTTTTTGGGGGGACTTCCCCTCCATTTGAATTTCAATCAGTCATTCACTCATAGTTTACTCTGGGTGAGCTGTCTTTGTGTCAGATGACCTGGTATATTCTATTTGAGGTGACAGAAATTTTGCTTTTTTCAGAATTGTTTTAAAGAGACATTACACAAATTAAGAGTAGTCACACAGGACATATCAAATAACACACTCAGGGATATAGTCCAAAATCTTAAATGCAGTTTAAATTTATTAGCTGCAGTCTTCAGACAGAAGTATCTGAAAAGAACCATAAAAATAGAATGATTCCAAATGCACTACAATCAGATATGTGATAATGTACTACTGAATGAATATATATATATATATATATATATATTCATACATACACATACTCACACTCTCACACACATACACACAACCCCACACAGAAATAGACAGAAAAATCAGAAAGAGAGTGAGAGAGAAAGATTCTGAAAATAACCTCAAAGGACAACATTGAACTATGAAATGGATAGGCCTTAACCTAATGTTTTGTATTTTAAATTTGTGCATGTTTTAAATCATGATTTTGTAAAGTTTTTCAGGGTCCACTTATAATTTGCAGTGCTTTAAAATATGTAAAATATTTTTCATATAATACTCATCACATCATTGAGTTATATAAGATGCTTAATATTCCCATGTATCGTGGCAAGGTGAGACTCCAGGCTATTGACAACATTTCCAGTAGCTAGAAAAATATACATTTATATTCAAATATCTAAGGCCTTTACACAGTTCTCTAGAGATACAAAAATATGAGGATATAAGCCAATAAAACAAGTAACATGTATAAATGGAAGATTCACACTTCTTTAAGGAGGTAGAAAAGTGTGATGTTTAGGCACATGGCCTCAGAATCAGACAGCTGGCTTCAGGGTTTGTCATTGCCTAGACTAGTAGCCTTAAGCCCAGTCTACCTCAATTTCCTCATCTATGAGTGTGAGTGTCATTATCTAACTCATCAAGCTAGTGAGAAGTGAACACTGCCTCTGCTATATCTATATCCATATATATGAAGTTTGAATGGTAGTATTGCTAATATATTTTGAATTATTCTCATTTATGTCTTAAAATTAAAAGAAAAACAACTAAATACTCCCCTCTCTATGTACATATGTGGGCAATTGCACATGAACAAATACATGCAGTGTACAGAATTTGATTGACCAAAATCCATAAGCATTGTTATTTTTATTATATTTTTAAAAATTCAATCACATTAAAAATTTAATGTGTCTTATTTAGCCTGGTTTTGAAACCATAAACAGCCTAAATGCTAAACAATTTGGAGTGAAAATTTCCTTTGCTTTTATGAGGTTATAGGAAATTTCTACAGCATAATTTTCTTTCCATCTCTTTCAACTCTATTTAATATTTGATATTAAGGAATAAAAAATCAATTCAGAAATAGAAGAAGCAAAACAAAAATCTATAAAGGGAGGGAGAAAGGGGATATGGAAAAAAATGAAGAAAATTCAATGAATGGAAGGAAGAAGAGAAGGAGAGAGGGCATTCCATATGACATTAGAGCTACAGGGAGTTAGCTTTCTAAATCACCATTGAGATACTCTTAAATATTAGGCAATTTCTTTCAACTTTCCAAACCTAACTTTCCTCATCCAAACATTTTGATAATGAACTCATTAAAGAATAGTGTAATAGTAACATGAAGAGGAAATTAGAATAAAATATGAATATTCATAATTTATCTTTTCAATTTTCTGTTTTCAGAATATTTCCAACTATTTTACTGAATTGTACTATTTACATATATCTTCTATAATGTTATTGAGAGAATTTGGCCATTCTAATTGGTATCAGCCAGATTTTTGTCAAACCACAAAACAAGTCACAAGGAGGTACTAAAAGATAATATGGCAAATCTATCCACCTTGGTAAATGAGTTCACACTAAGAGGATTTCAAGGGGTCTAGGGGGTCTTTCTAATTTTGTATGTTCTTTTATTGGCAAGGAATTTTGGCAGGATTGGGACTATTATTGCAAACTCCCAGCTGCATGTTCCCTTCTATTTCTTGCTTTGAAGCTTCTCTCTTCTGTAAGTTTATTATTCTTCCACTATGGCTCCCTATGCACTGAAAAATTTTCTAGCAGAGAGCCAAGAGGTCTCTTGCACTGGCTGTGCCTGTCAGTTCTTCCTCCTCTTTCTCTTTACTATTGTAGGCACATCCCTTTGGCTACCATGGTATAATACCATTTCATTGCCATTTGTAAATCCGCTTTCTAATTAATGATCATACTTGACCATGTCTGTGGCCCTTTGCTTGTAGCAATACATATTTCTATGACCTTTAGCTTATTGTTTCATGGTAGAAATGAAATAACTGACTTCTTCCATTACCTCCCTCTTCTGTTATTCTTGATCTGCTCAAGCATTGCACTCAATCACATGGAACTTTTAGTTGTGTGAGACATCATTATTGTAGCCATATTCTTCATCAACTTTGTTTTCTATGTACAATGTCACAGCTATTTTGAGGATCTGTTTTATCAAGGAACAGCCAAAAACCTTCTCTACCCATTCATATCACTTTTTGTTGATCATGTACTCTTTGGGACAGGGCTCTTGATGTATGTAGAACCAAATGCCAATGCCGCAGTGGAGAAAGAGATATTAGTGTCAGTACTTTTATACCCTGGTTATCCTCATGTTACAGCACTTGATCTATGTTCTAATGAACCGAGACATTAAAGAACTTCTGAGGAAAATCATTCACAGCTATAGGCCTGAATTCTAACCTTTCATCGTGGGTTAAAGCAGCACAGGAAAACTAAATTCTTGCATGTGTGGAAAGATAGAAATGTGCACATGTCCAGTGGGATATGTGAGTCAGAGCAAGATTTAACATAACAGTGATGTTGGCATGTATCCTAAACACTATTTTCTAAAGTACATGAAAGCAAACAAGGTAACGTAGCCAAAATATTTCATTTAAAAGAAAAAAGTTGTGAGCAAGTTTTGACTCTTTCAAAGAACTTTCTTGTTCTCAGAGGAGAGATCTCCATTTGCCACATCCACTACCTCTTTTATTTATTTATTTTGCATTTACATTCCATTTTATAAATCTTTCCACATCTCTTCATTATTCACTTTTTAAAATCCCACTATCTGTTTTCATTTCTCTACATCTCAATTCAAGTCCTATGCATGGATTAATTGAAGTTAGTACAGATTGATGGAAGAAAAGTTGACTTAGAGTCAGAATTTTCCTTGAATCATAGATTTGTACTAAATGGATTGTGTGGTATTGAGTATGTTATTTATAGTGTAAAAATAACATGTATGAAAACTTAGTTTTCCCAAGTCCCCCAGTTTAAGGGAACTTTGACCATATTTAACCCTAAATTTAATATAGCCAAAAATTGCACCAAAAGAAAAAAAAAAGAAAGAAAGAAAGAAAAGGAAAGAGAAAAAAAATACAATTTAATTCCTTTCAACACAGATGCAAATATTCGAAACAAAATTTTATCAAATTGAATCTACAATATGTAAGAAGGACAGTATACCATGAACAAGTGGAATTTACCCAGGGAGTATAGGGGTGGTTTAATATTAAAAGTCACACACACACAATAAATGTAATTCCCCATAAAAAGAAACATAAAAAATATCATGTGATCATCTCAGCAAATATAGGAAAGTCATCTGAAAAAGTTCAATTTCTATTCTTAATAAAAAGTCTCAGGGAATGGGGAAGAGAAAGGAAGCTCCTCAATCTGATAAAAGACATGCATATATATCCTATAGCTAACATCATGTTTGATTTTGAATGCCTTAATCCCGATGAAAAATACACGAATTTCTACTGCCATTGCTTCTATTCAAAATTTTACTAGAAGTTCTAGATAGGGCAAAAAGGCATGAAATATTGGCTGAAAAGGAAGAAATTTTTAAAAAAGTAATACTTCATCAGATTGAAAAAAGGGGATAATACTGTATTTGTAAGTTATATGATTATTTATTTTATCTCACTCTTCCTTCACTTTTATTCCCCTTGCCTAAGAATCTATTCAAAGCACAATTTTCCATTATTCTTGTGAACAAGTATTTAGAGGGGAGGAACATGGTAAGTGCCAACATTTCACAACCAATAGGGTAAGCATTCACATTTCAAAATTTTAGTTAGGAGATATCTAATGATGAATTCCCTGTATTGTAGCATATAAAATTGTTTTTTATAACAATGGATTAACACAAAGCAAAATATAAAGTTTAGTTCATGTAACTTTCTGGTGATGAGATGTTACTTATTAGAAGGCAATTACAGTATTAATATTAATAAATCAAAAGCAGGTGATATAAATCAAAATTAATAAAATTTCAGGAAAATCATAAAAATTGGAGAACTTGATTACTACTGTAAATTATAGATTAAGTTTTCTGCTGATAATTACAGAAGGAAAAATCAACATGATGCAAAAGTCAAAAAAAAATTATTGATTGTCTCACAACCCCTTTTCCAGATATTTTGATTGGGAGTCCAGTGGGAATTTGGTTAGCAGAAATATATTAAATGGAGAATTTGATGTGTTTGGATGGATACTCATATCTTCTCCACAAAAGAAATGCATATGAGCTGCTATGGTGATAGCGCTCAAAAACCCAATCCACAATATCTGAGTTCTAGTTGGTTTAACACACCAGCCTGAGCCTTTAATTAAGTGATCAGTAGGAGACCATAGAAGCAATATTCAACAGAAGAAAAAAGGCAGACTTGTGCGTTTAGAGACCAAAAATTTATTCTACCATGGAGAAAGAAAGCTGAATTAAGGAAATCTGATACTATGTATATAAACTTGTGTTTGAAAGGATAATTACTCATTAAATGCAAATATTTCTAGTAGGTCAGATTAAAAAGCAATGCTGTGAAAATAAATTAATTAATTAAAATTAGAAAGTTGCATTAATAAGGTGGGCACAGCAATCTACTTGGCTCAATTATAAGAACAAATGTTCATTACTTAAATTTGTATTTTGATTTGGATGAAACATCATTCTTTCTTGAATGAAACTGTTATGTATACAGGCAGAGTAACACAAATATGAGCTCTACTTGGCAAACATGCAGGACAGCAAGAGATTTGATGATCCCTTAAAACAAATACATACAAACCACAAAACCTTGTGACCTTGTGAACAAGAGATTTGCCATTACTGGATTCCACAATTGACAATCTCACAATAGATCTATTGGGAAGATGGAAAGGAGAAATCTAATGGTCATCTGTGATTATAGAACTTTCCAACTCAGAACAGTAATGATTCCTGCCTGTGATCTTCGTCCATATGTACTTGGTCACCTTATCAGTGAGCTTGCATATCATCTTCGCCATCTTAGCAATTGGCTAACCTCCATTACACTATGTATTTCTTCTATAGAAACTTGGCCTTTCTGGACATCTGTTTAACTTCCAACACAGTCCTTCAAATGGCTGTGAACACCTTGACAGGTATCAAGACCATTTCTTTTTTCAGGCTGCATCACCCAGCAATTCTTCATTTCTTTTGTGACTATGGACAGACTCCTTCTCTGAGTGATGGCCTATAATAGGTATGTGATGATCCACCACCCTCCACATTACAACTGTATAATGAATCCTCTCTTCTGTGACAAACTCATGTCTGGACTATGGGTTGTGACCTATATCCCTGCCCTCCTACGCACTATCCTAATGTCATGTCTCTCCTTTTGTGCTCCCAATGTTTTTCATCATTTATTCTGTGATGTCAGCCCACTCCTGCAGCTCTCCTGCTCTGATATTTCCTTCAGTGTGATGATTATCTATACTGTAGGAGCAAACTTGGCTCTCACACCTTTTGTCTGTAGACTAATATTTTATGTGCTTTTCTTCTCCACCATTCTCAAGGTCACTTCTACTCAGGGGAAACAAAGCCTTTTCCACCTGTGGCAGACTCCTCTCAGTGGTGGTAGTGTGCTATGGTACAGCCATTACTGTCTGCTTTAGCCCATCCTCTGCACACCCCTGAGAGCAATGCCCTTTGAAAATTAATGTATATTTTAGCTATGCACATGCTAAATTCTTTACAGGCTATGGGTGAGGATATGAAGAGAAGATTTAATAAAGTGCTTTACAAATGCAGTCTTTATGTGCAGCCTGGTCCATCATGACTGAATTTAACAATATTAGTCTGGTGACAGAAAGAATATATCCTTAGGGGAAATACTAACAGCAATATAACAAAAAATGATTTGTTAAAGAGCCCTTTATGCTGGAAAGTGTGTTATACTTTTTATTGTTAGATCACATTTGAATACATTGATGAGCTAAAAATTATCAGATACATTTTCTCACACATGAAAATGAATCTTAAGTTACATAGCATGCATAGCATCTACAGCTTTGTTAATACACTAATTTTTTTTAAAAAAGAGATTTTAGATTACAGAATTGTTACATCAAAAGTATCAGGGATTACTATATACACCCCTTCTCCTCCCACATCTTCTCTTATTAATAACATCTTACAATTGTGTGGTACATTAGTTACAATTGATGACTATATTTTGAAGCATTGCTACTAACCAAGTTCTATAGCTTACATTGTGGTTTACATTTAATTCCAATGACCTAAAAATGACCCATGTTCCACATTTATTCCCTTCTCTCCCCTTAGAACTTCTGGTAAGAACTATCTTTATAACAATGTTACAAGTTCATAGAAGTAATGGAATACTACAATATTAGTAAGTACACTTTGTCCATGAATGCATTCTCCCCTTATGTTTGTTCATTCCTCAACCTTGAGGATTTTGGGATAGTGATGCCCACTCTGTCTCAGACTGAAATGGGGCTTAGATATTATGTGGCAGGTGGAAGGTAACCTTTTGCTTGCATTTGCAATTATTCTGCTTTTTTTGGGATGGGAGTTGTCCATCATCATTTTGCTAGTTTTCTTGGGTGAGTCCAATGATCTGGAGAGTAGGTGGTGGCCACAGCCCTTCTGAGATTCAGTGTTAAATAGCGCATAAACAGACAAAATAATTTAGTTTCTGAACAATATATTTAATAGTTATAGTGCTAAAAATAGTCTCAAATAAAAGGGGTAGAAAATTATGTATAGAGAAATTATAAATGTGTCTAACTCTGTTACATTAGGGACATAGGTTGTCATATATTTCAGGTAAGGCCCATCAACATGGGGCTGATTTCAAGGGATTGTGTGCATTGCCTATATAATGTCCAGATGGCTCTTGAGCTCTCAGGAGCACCCTTATTTGTGGCTTTGCTCATGGTGACAGTTAGTGAGATCTGAGGCATACATAAGTGTACCACTGAAATGACATCCAGACTCATTTTGAATTCTCTAAGCCATAAAAACCCTTCTGCATTTGATGCTTCCCCCTTTTGGTCAAGGTCTTTTTCCAAATGCATAACTGGTTGGTACTTGGAATTATTCCCTTGGTGCCAGGGAAGTTCAACCCTGGGAGTCATGTCCCATACCAGGGGTGGGAGCAGGGGAAGGTAATGCATTTATTTGCTGAGTTTGGCTTAGAGAAAGACTACATCTGAATAACAAGGAGTTTTTCAGGAGGTAACCGGGATGCAATATTTGTTGTTAGGCTAAGTTTCAATTTTAAAAGAATAATTTTCATAGTTCAAACATTAATAATGAGGGATTGACATAATGGCCTCTTTTCTTATATTAGGCACTGCCTAAGTACTCAAGAGATTCTTGATCATTTATTTGGGAATGTAGCAGGACTCCCAAGGATGGGAGTTTAATACTTTCTTGTTCATTGTGTGTGTCTCTCCCTGAGATAACATGCTATGACATGATGAACACATTCATACTACATAGAAGCATGCTCCAAACACACTCTTTCCCACACATCACTACACCACCAACACCATCAGAGACCTTCCCTTGCCATATTTTCCAAAACAATGTTCCCACAATTCTATGCTCAACCCAGTCTTCCATCTCCCCAGAGATTTCCTCTACCTTCCTTCAGACCTTCCACAAATTTCAACCATCCCTAAAACACTGCTCACTCTCATTCTCCAGTACTGTTGACCCTACTTACATCCATGCACAAAAATCACACCATCCACTAAAAAACCATCCCCTTCCACCTTATCATAAGTTCTGTACAAATTGAGCATCAGTTCACCACTCTTTACTCCCCTTTTTTCACCTGGTAAACTATCTTCCAGACTCTATCTCTTTGAGTCTGCTCAAGATCCTTAGGTCATTTCAGTGAGATCCTACAATATGCGTCATTTAGTGACTGGCTTACTTCACTCAACATAAAATCTTCAAGATTTATCCATGTTGTCATGTGTGTCCATACTTCATTCCTTCTTACAGCTGTGTAATATTCCATTGTATGAATATACCACATTTTGCATAACCATTCATCTGCTGATTGACACTTGAGTTGCTTCCAACTTTTGAAATAATGAAATAATGTCACTGTGAACTTTCGTGGGCAAATATCTGTTCATGTCCCTGCTTTCAATTCTTCTGGGTTTATACCCAGCAGTGGTATTGCTGGATCATAGGCAATTCTATATTTAGCTTTCTGAGGATCAGCCTAATCATACTCCACAATTACTACAAAATTCTACATTCCTAGCAGCAGTGGATGAGTGCTGCCATTTCTCTACATCCTTTCCAACACTTTTAGTTTTCTATTTTTTTAATAGCAGCCAGTTCAATAGGGGTAAGATGATATCTCATTGTATATTTTTAAATTTTCATTTCCCTCATAGCTAGTGATGATGAGGATCTTTCCATGTGCTTTTTAGCCATTTGGGTTTCTTCTTTGGAAAAGTATCTATTCAAATGTCTTGCCCATAATTTATATGTTTTTTTTCTCTTTATCTTTTGAGATGTAGGATTTCTTTATATATGATAGATATTAGACCCTTTTCAGATATAGGGTTACCAAATATTTTCTCCCTTTAAGTATACTGCCTTTTCACTTTATTGACAAGCTCCTTGAGGCAAAAATATTTTCATTTTGAGGAAGTCCCACTTATCTATTTTTTCTTTCCTTAGTCTTGTTTAGGGTGTAAAGTTCATGAACGTACTACAATATCTCAAAGATACTTCCCTACATTATCTTCTAGGAGATTTATGGTCTTGGCACTTATATTTAAGTCTTTTACCCATCTTGATTTAATTTTAGTATACGGTGTGAGGTGGTGATCATTTCTCATTCTTTTGGATATGCATATCCAGTTTTCCCTGCATCATTTGTTGAAGAGGTCAATTGGTTCCAATGAGTGGGCTTGGTGGCATTGCCAATTATCAGCTGGCCACATATGCATGGATCTAATTCAGACTTCTCAGCTTGGTTCCATTGGACAGTATGTCTATCCTTATTCCAAAACCATGTAACTTTGACCACTGTAGATTTGTAGTATGCCTTAAAGTCAGGCAGTGTGATTTCTCTAATTTCCTTTTCCTTTTTCATTATATTTAGGTTATTCAGGGCCCCTTCTCCTTCAAAATAAATTTCATAATTAGCTCTTTTAATTCAGTAAAAAATACTGTTTTAAATGTATAAAGATTGCATTAAATATGTAAACAAGTTAGGTAGGATAAACATCTTAATTGTATTTAATCTTCCAATCCATGAACATGAAGAAACATTCTTATATTTATTTAGATGTTTTTAGATTTCCTTTGCAATGTTGTGTAGTCTTCTGTGTACATGCCCTTTACATCCTTAATTAACTTTGTCCCTAGATATGTGATTCTTTTAGTTGCTGTTGTAAATAGAATGTTTTTCTTGATTTCCTCCTCAGATTCCTCATTATTGGTGTACATAAATGCTAAAAATTTGGGTGTGTTGATACTGCCATTTTTACTTCTTCCTTTCCAATTTGAATGTCTTTTTAATGTTTTTCTTGCCTAAGTGCTTGAGCAAGTCCTTCCAACACAATGTTAAATAAAATCAGTGACGGAGGGCATCCTTGTCTTGTTCCAGATCTTAGAGGGAAAACCTTGAGCATTTTTCCATTGAGAATGATGTTAGCAGTGGGGTTTTAATATATACCTTTTCCCATGTTAAAGAGGTTTCCTTCTATTTCTATCTTTCAAATTGTTTTTATCAAAAAAATATGCTGTATCTTGTCAAATGTTTTTTCTGCATCAATAGAGATGATCATGTACTTTTTTCTTTTCCCTTTTAATTTTGTATATTACATTGTTTGATTTTCTTATTTTAAGTCATCTTTGTATACTTGGAATAAAACCCACTTGATCTTGTGTATAATTCATTTCCTATGTTGTTGAATATGATTAGCAACTAATTTTGGGGGCATTTTATCATCTAAGTTCATTAGAGTGATTGGTGTGCAGTTTTCTTTTCTTTGGGGATATTTATGTGGCTTTGGTATAAGAGTAATGTTGGCAACATTGAATGATTTGGGTAATGTTCCCTCTACTATATTTTGGAAGCATTTATACAGGATTGGTGTTAGTCCTTCCAGAATGATTTGTAGAATTCATCTGCAAAGCCATCTGTTCCTGGTTTTTCTTGGTTTGGATGTTTTTTATGACTAATTCAATCTCACTACTTCTATTTCTCCTCTATTCCTTCTTTCATCAATGTAGGTTGCTTGTGTGTTTCTAAACTAATGTCTGTTTCATCTAAGTTATCCATCTATTTGGCAAAATTTTTTTCAAAGTATTCTTTTATGATACTCTTTATTTCTGTGGGATCAGTGGTGTTACCCCATCTATCTTTCTTTTTTTTTTTTTTTAATGTATTTGCATCTTCTCTTTTTTTTCTTTGTTAGTGTAGGTAAGATTTTGTCAGGTTTATTAGTCTTCTCAAAGAACCATCTTTTGATTTTGTTAAATTTTTTCTAGTGCTATTTTAGACTCAAATTCATTTAGTTCTGCTCTAAACTTTATTATTTCCTTCTTTCTTCTTACTTTGGATTAGTTTGTTCCTCTTAGTTCCTAGATGTGTGCAATTATGTCTTTAAACATAGTTATTTCTTCTTTTTTAATATAGACATTTTAGGTATATCAATTTCCCTCTTAGCACTGCTTTAGCTCCATCCCATAAGTTTTGATATGTTGTATTCTCAGTTTATTTGATTTAAGGTACTTACTTATTTCTTTTGCAGTTTCCTCCTTGACCCACTGATTGTTCAAGATTGTGTTGTTTAACTTCCATATACATCTGCCTATTCTAGCTCTCTTCAGCTCATTAATTTCCTGCTTCATTCCATTGTGGTCAGATAAATTTCATTGCACAATTTGAATCTTTCTACATTTCTTGATAATTATTCTGTGACCTAGCACGGTCTCTCCTGGAGAATGATCAATGTGCACTTAAGAATATATATCCTGCTGTATTTGTGTTAAATGTTCTGTAAATTTCTACTAATTCTAGTTACTCCAATGTATTACTCAAGGTCTCTATTTTTATGCTGACCATCTTCCGAGACACTAAGTCTAATTAAAATAATGGTGTATTACCGAGTCCCACTATGATTATAAAGGCATCTATTTCTCCCATTAGTTTTGCCATTGTTTGTTTCATGTATTTTGGGGCACCGTGCTTAGGTACAGAAATATTTATGATTGTTCTTTCTTCTTCATAGATTAGCCCTTTAATTAATATATATATCAGATTTTATCTTCTACAACAGTTTTACATTTAATGTCTATTTTGCCCAATATTAGTCTAGCTACTTGTGTCCTCTTTTGGTTATTGTTTGGGTGTGAAATCATATTCCAACCTTTCACTTGCCACCTCCTTGTGTCACTGGGTTCTAGGTGAGTTTCTTGTAGACAGCATATAGAGGAGTCATATTTTCTTATCCATTCTGCCAATCTGTGTCTTTTCTTTGGACGTTTTTATCCATTGACAATGTTCTTACTGTCAAATCAGTACTTACATTGGTCATTTTTTCCTTAGATTGATAGTCATATTTTGTTTTTAAATTTCTTTTTTTTAAGTTACTCTTACTAATAATCTTCTTTTCTACATTCTTCTTAAACCCTTTCTCTCTTGTTTTTTTCCTTTACTACCTACAGAACTCCCTTTTTCATTTTATGAAGCACAGAACTCTTATTGACAAATTCTTTCAATTTCTGTTTATTTGTAAATATTTTGAACTTTCACTCATTTTTTGAATGCTATCTATGCTGGATACAGAATTCTTGGCTGACAGAATTTTTTTTTGGCATGTTATCTCTGTCATACCATTGCTTTCTTGCTTCCATGGTTTCAGATGAGAAATCAGCTCTTAATCTTATCAAGATTCCTTTGTATGTGATAGATCTCTTTTCTCTTGCTGCTTTCAGTATTTTCTCTTTGTCTTGAGCATTGGACAATTTGATAAGTATATGTCTCAGGGTAGGTCTCTTAGGATTTATACTATTTGGGTTGTACTGATGAAAAATCAGCACTTAATTTACTGCAGTTCTCTTATATGATAGATCTCTTTTCTCTTGCTGTTTCCAGAAATCTCTCTTTGTCTGGAGTGTTTAACAATCTGATAAGTATGTGTCTCTGGCGAGGCCCATTATGACATATATTGTTTGGAATGTGTGGTGATACCCAGATATGTACACCAATTTCCCTCACAAGGGTTAGGTAATTTTCAACCAATATGTCCTCCAATACTCCTTCTGCTCCCTTTCCTTTCTCTCATCCCTCCAAGATGCCTCCAATGAATGTGTTTGTGTGTTTCATATTATTATTCATTTCCCTGAGTCTCTGCTTCATTATTTCTATTTTTTAAATCTATTTCTTCTACTATCTGTTAGATTTCAGATGTCCTGTCTTCAATATCACTCATTCTTTTCTTTGCCTGTATACATCTGCTGTTATGTGTTTCCAACATATTTTTAATTTCTTACATTGTGCCTTTCATCACCACTAGATACGCTATCTTTTTATGTATGTTTATAATTTCTTCTCTATGTTCTTCCAGTGTTTTCTTAATATCTTTTATCTCTTCCTACATTTCATTAAGTTGACTCATGATTTTTTGGGGGGATATCATTCATTAGTTGTTCTACATTCTGCATTTTAGTTTGTTCACTAGTTTGGGCGATGTCTTCTGTTTCTTAGTATGGCTTATAATTTTTTTGCTGGTGTCTAAGCATCTGTTTATATTGATGGGCTCATTAAGTTGATTATCTTCTATTTCTAGTCTAGGGTTTTATTTTATCTTTTTTTGTAAGTGATAAGTGTCTTCTTTCACTTGGATCCACGTAGTTTATATACTTGTAGTTGCCCATGTTCCTCTGAAAAAATATTAAGATCACAAAAAGGAAAGAAAGAATCAAAATATGATAATAAGAAGAAAAGAAAGGAAAAGGAACCATAAGAGAGCCAGTAAAAAATTAAATAATAAGAATGAAAAATCATAAATTATTAAGAATAAAAAAGCAGGAGGTAAAAAAGGAAAAATATAAAATAATAAAAAAGATCAGAACGATGAGAAGAGAAGAACACAAATGCAGAACAAATGAGAGAAGACAGAACAAAGAAAAGAAAATGAAGAGGGAAAAATGAAAGAATGAGAAAAAATTAAGAAATTAAGGAGAAAAAAGAAAAAAGAGAAAAAAGAAACAAAGAAAAAAAAGGGGGTTTCCATTGCAGACCGCTAGCAACCTTCTCAGACTCCTGGTGCTCACCAAATAATCACTCTTTGGCCTGCCCTCCACAGGTAAGGTACCTAGATGATAAAAAATAAAATAAAAAGTAATGTCATCTACAGAACAATCTCAGTCTAGGTGTTCTGTAATGAAGCTGTTTGTCCTGCTGCTCCCTCCTCCCCCAGGGAGAAGGCTGGGTGCCTGACAACCCACTGAATCACTCTCTGTCTCCCTTCTCTTCTGGATTGGTTGGGCACTTGATACCTCACTGGCTGCATCTCGCCACTCTTCTTTCCCTCAGGACAGTTGTGCATCAGATTGCTCAAAGTCTACCACTCCTTTTCCCCTGTCCCTCACACCAGTTGGACATCTGACAGCTCACCACCTTCCTCTCTCAGCTCCCTTCTCACCTAGGCTGTTGGGTGTCTGTGAGCCCACCCACTCACTGACCCAGTTCATCTCTCTCCCACAGTGGGTGGGTGTGACAGCATCCCTGATCAGCACCACCTTCTCTTCTTACTGAAGCTGTTTTGGTATCTTCTGGCATCTCTCCTTTTCCCAGAACTATCTGAGATTCAATCTGCTTGCCCTATCTTCCCTCCCCCCACTCTTCTCTGAGTCAATTGGATGTCAGTCCCCACACCTGCTTTCCAGATATCTCCTGTATCAAGAGACACTGTTGGGCACTGGGATGCACCCTTGGTTGCCTAGTGACATTCCTCACTCTCAGAGTCAGCTGAGCCCTGGACTTCCAGCCATATCATTTCTGTGGCTTCCCTCTCTGAGCTTGCTGGGCACTGGCTTGCCTGCCCTATCTCCCTTGGCTTCCATCACCTCTGGCTAACTAGTTTTCTCTTCTCCAGCTCCCTCTCCAATTGGACCTGTGCTCCTACTACTTCCTTTCCACCAGGTAAACCTGCCTAACATCCTGCAGTTTCTGGAGGAGTTTATCCATCTTGGGTCTGTCAGGCCTATAGCTTTTAATTAAAGAAATGGTTCCAATTTCAGAACAGATGCACCCTAGTTATGAGATGGAATTCTTTCTGATAAATTTCTCAAATATTATAAATTAAGATAAATATCCTTAATATTTATACTTATGGATTCAGATTTTGAATTAAAGAGACATGATTGTCGCTCCAAAACTTGTTGAAATAGTTAGATGTAATTTTAACATTTCATTTTCCTCAAAATATTCCATAATTTATTCAAGGTTTAAGCAGGTTTGCATTTTTCCAATTTCTTTACACTTTAAACATTGCCAGTAATTTAATTTTATTGTATCATGAACATATCATGTTTCATCCTTATTGTCTTTAAAATAGAGAAACACCTCCCCCCGACAATCTTTCTCCTAAACATACTCATAGTGCTGAGTTCTGCCAATCTCCCACTGTAGCAATGTTTTGATTATATACCACATTTGATTAAGAGATAATATTCTTAGTATGTTTTTCAGACACAGAAGGATGGTTTATTATTTTTGTTAAATTATTTCTGTCCAAAGAAAACATTAACTGCTTCAAGAGAAACCTCACCCACAAAATCCATGGGTTTTGCTTCAACCTATTGATCTGACAGAAAATCAATAAATAACAATTCAAAATGTTTATATTAGATGTCATTCAATCTCATGAATTTTAGATAGGACATTGACTACCTAGTCCAAAATGGTCTTTTATCCATCCACTTAATTTTCTTTCTATAATAACAACATGAGAATCAGTGAAGATCCACTTTTCTTTTTATTTCCACTCTTAAAATATCATCTTGGGACACTGTAAATAAATGCTTGAATGTACTCATGTCCACCTATACAGGCAAACACACACACACACACACACACACACACACACACACACACAGACAAACATACCTTTATAAAGAAAAGCAAACATGTACAGGCATTGAAAGATATATATCTACTTAGAAATAAAATGGTTCTTCCAACATTACAATATAGTTGGAAATATATTTTACTTATTGTGATACCTTCACTTAATTTAATGTTAAATAAGAAAACAGATTT
>JAQZBX010040210.1:0-16951 GCA_029593785.1 Cabassous unicinctus | reverse complement strand
CCTGCAACAAATCCAATTCTAATGAACAGTGGAACAAGATGTATACATCATTATAGAAAAATGGTTTCTCAGAGCTTCTGAGGCAACTCTGATGCATGTGTTGCTCCAGATCTAATGTGCTGATAACTCGCAGATTTTGCTCACAAAGAATACTCACATTATCTTCTTTGTAAATCTATCTGATAAGAATTGGGAAAATATTACAAATGCTGGTCAAGTTTAAGATCAATTATATTTTAATAATACATGGATTCAATATGAATGAATTTTCTTGCATAGAATTTTCTTATGTCTCTATTCAAATTTGATTATAAAATGCTGAAAAATTACCTCATTTCAGTTGTTCATATATTTATATAAGATAGATTTTAAAATTTTAGTGTCATTATTATGAGGAAGATAAAAATGTACCCCAGCAATTTGACGTGAGTTTTTCAAAACCATACCATGACTTAGTGTTAGATCTGGAGCAGTGTCCTATAGAATCTAGATAATGCATAATTTTCCACCAAAGTACATGTTTTTCCTATACTCACCCGTAATTTTGATAAAAAATACTCCTAGAGTGAGTTAAGTCCCCCACCTCCTGGGTGACCAAGTGACTGTCCCAATACCCAGCAGACTCTTGAGGTGGGAGAGCTCTGGGGCAAACAAGTATGGGGGTCTAACACCTTTAAATTGGTCCAGCCTATTAGGAGAGAGGAGCTTTGAGGAAGGGGAGATAGAGCAGGTGGGCCAAGGGGAAAAAAGAGACCAGCCAGCTCTGAAACAGCTCCAGGGAGAGGTGATGGAGGAGCTGATCAGGCACACGCACCCACCCTGTGAGAGAGTGGGAATGGGTCAGTGAAGGGTCAGGCTGACAGGTGTCTAAAAGCTCA
The DNA here is from genome assembly GCA_029593785.1 of Cabassous unicinctus. Lineage (NCBI taxonomy): Eukaryota > Metazoa > Chordata > Mammalia > Cingulata > Chlamyphoridae > Cabassous > Cabassous unicinctus. The sequence continues at coordinate 16,073 of JAQZBX010040210.1, read as the reverse complement.
GGAGAGTGGAAGCCTGGAATGACAAATGTCAAAACATTTGAATCCTAACTGTCATGACGTAAAAGAGGGCTAGCAGAGGCAGACAACAATCCTTCAGAAGTCTTTGGAAGCCCAACCTAATTGGTGAATTGGTGGAGTGGGTGTAGCTCAGTGGTTAAACTCTGGATTCACGTATATAAAGTCCTGGGTTCAATACCCTGTTCCTCCTAAACACACACACACACACACACACACACACACACACACACATACACACACACACAAAAAAAAAACAGGCGAAATGGCCCAAGAGATAAAGGGAGCACCCCAGGAGCTAAGGCAGAGGAACTGAAGTACAAGCATAAGCAGCTTTGGCACCGGGAATTTAGATTGAGTTTTGTTTTTTTTAGGTCATTTGTTTCATTATTTTTTATTGTTATTTTTTTTAATTTCTTACTCTTATATCTACATCCAAGTTCTTTACCTGGGGAGGGCAGGCTTGCAGCGATATTGATTGGTAAGCACTGGCAGCCTGAGACAGTTGTTAGTGCCCTAGAGGGAAGCCTGTTTTTCCCCCTTTTTTTCCTTCTCTTTCTTCTTTCTCTCTTTTCTCCTTATTTTCTTCCTTTTCTTTCTATCTTCCTACCTTTTGTATTGCATTTCTTTCATTCCACCTTCTCTTGTTAGGTACTCATTTTCTTTCTTCTTTTCTCATCTATCTGATATTTTATTTTATTTTATTTCTTTCCTCATTCTTTCTTTTTTTCTGTAACACATTTTTTACTCTTAATCCTTTTTAAAAATTATTTTTCACTTGTATTAGTTATTTATATTTTCTTTTCTTCCTGGATATTTTAAGGTTCCTTTCCCATCTTTTTTAAACATTCTTTTTCTCTTCTTCTGTCTGTCTTTTTCTATGATCCTGATATTTTTTTTTGCAGAAACACAGACAACAACTGGGTATACAGGATAAATGGAAAAAAAATTCAGAGGAAACTTAACACAAAACAAAACAAAATAAACCTTAGAATAGAAAGAAAAGCTAACCATCTTAATAAGCCCATCAAGATAAACAAATGCCTAGTCACCAATAAAAATTTTACAAGCCATACTAAGAACTCTTTGGAGAGACATGCATGTACATGTCCAAGAAGCAAAATACACTCCAAACAGAATAAATCCTAACAAGCCCACCCCAAGACATATGCTTATCAAATTGTAAAACATGCAGAATGAGAATCTTGAAAGCAGCAAGATAAGAGATCAATCACAGAAAAGTGAAGGGCAGTAAGATTAAGTGTTGATTTCTCATTTGAAAACATGGAAGTGTTATGACATAGTTAAGGTGCTAATAGAAAAACACTGCCAGCCAAGAAATCTGTACCCAGCAAAGCTATCATTCAAAACTGAGAGATTTCAAAATATTCACAGATAAACAGAAATTAAGAGAGTTTGTTAACAAGAATCTGACCTTCAAGAAATACTAAAGGGAGTTCTGCATGCTGAAAGGAAAAAAAAAAGAGAGGATTGGAGGAGAGTGTAGAAAGGAAAATTATAAGTGAGAATAGCTAAAAATATAAATAGAGTAATAAAAAGAAAAATGGCATATATAAACCTAAAGAAAAATGGCTAATGTAAGTATTGTCAAGAAATTAATAACATTGAATGTTAATGGATTAAAATCTCCAATCAAAAGACACAGTTTGGCAGAATGGATAAGGAAATATGACCCAACTATATGCTATCAACAAGAAAAATGTCTTAGACTCAGGGAAATCAGGAGGTTGCAAGTTAATGATTGTTTACAAGCAAACAATAATCAAAAAAATATGGGATTAGCTATAATAATATCAGACAAAATAGACTTTAAATGCAAAACTATTGTAAGAGACAAAGAAGGGCAATATATATTTTAAAAGGGCTAATCTTTCAAGAAGGAAGAACAATCATAAACATTTCTGCATCTAACCAGGGTGCCCTGAAATACATCAGGCAAATATTGGAAAACTCAGGTGAGAAAAAGGTGTCACTACAGATATATTAGGGGACTTTGAAACACCATTATCACTATTAGAGAGGACGTCTCAACTGAGATTTAATAAAAAAACAGAAATGTTGAATAATGTGTTAGAGGATCTAAACCTAATAGACATATACAGAACATTACACACAAATACAGCAGGATATACCTTCTTCTTGAGTGCACATGGACCATTCTCCAGGATAGTCTACATGCTAGGTCAAAGAACAAGCCTCAATGAATTTAGAAAGATTGAAATCATGCAGTGTAATTTCTCTGAGTACAATTGAATGAAGCTGGAAATTAACACAAGGCAGAGAACCAGAAGAGGCACAAAGTTATGAAAGTAAGCAATACACTCTTAGACAAACAGTGGGCCAAGGAGGAAATTGAAAAAGAAATCAGTAAAAACCTTGAAATGAATGAATATGAGAACACAACATATCAAGACCTATATGCAGCAAAAGTGTGAAAATTATAACCATAAATGTTTATATTAAATTATATTATATTAAATTTCAGGGGGGCATGAAAGATAAGGAATAGCTTTTTATCTTGTATAAGCAGATATCAGGGAACTAACAATAGGGTCTAAAATGCTGAAGTACCATATCATGAAAATGCAAAGCCTCTGATGTAATTACCTACCTCAGAGAGGCTGAGTCATCATGTAGTGTGTATTATGTCCTTATATTATTTTATTTCACTTAAGCATCATATCCCTCCTTATAAACTATGCATAATAAATTTCCTAAATTGAGATTATTAGAAAGATTAAATGAAATACATGTAAGACACATGGAATATTATCATCACCAATGTAATCACTTCAAATAAAAAACAATATCTTTTAAGCGATGTTTCTAATGATTCTGGCCTAAGTGTTATTAAAAAATTTCCTGAAACAGTAATTAAAATAAAATCAGGTTGAAAATTTCTTTCAATGTCAGACTGGAGCATCTTTTACTTAGCCTACTTAAAAATTATTTAATTCTTTTTAAGAATGTACATGTGTTATAAGTGCCTTTTACTATTCATTTAGGTTCAGAACCTGTGAAATATGTTAATATGTATGTTCATTTGTGTCCACTTCTGATGCAAATGACTTCTGTCCAGTAGAGAAATAAGACAATAAACCAGTTTTGATTCTGACAATAAAAACAAAAGCAAATGTAAAAATACAAGCAAAAAACTTATCTCAGTGTGATTTTCCACTATAAAGCTCTGTGTCTTAGTTCAAATTTACTTTGACATTGTTGTAACATCCTGTTGTTTAATTCACTAATGAGTTGAATCAATTATTATCAGATATTAAGTCTATAAATTTGTATGAGACTTGTGTATTTAACTTTTGGAAAATTATTCTCTTGCAGAAGATTAATAAAATCATATTATCAATTAAGACCCGATTTATATGATCTGATAACATCGAATCTATTTAATACAACCTGTTAGCAGAATAATAAATAGTGCATAGGACTCAGCAGCCAATAACTCCTTTCCTAAATTCCTCATGTAGAATTCTGGTACCATGTGACCCTTGTTTCACCAGAGAATCCAGATAGACTATTCAGATTATTAGACAGGATAGCCTAGAACAGAGCCACCCTTTGCAAAACACTGTGAATGGGTTCAGATGGGTCAAAGAAGGTGATTTCATAAACAGGGTCGTTACTATCAGAAGGGAGGAAAAAGTAAAAACAACTATGGCCTCATTGATCTGAAGTTATCTGTAAGATCAAGGTGAGGACTTGGTCTTGTAAGGCTAGTAGCATTAAGAAGGGGAAGACAGGAATCGTAAACTATAGTATGGGCTATAGTTAGTAGCAATGCTTCAATATAGGTTCAATTGTAACAAATGTACCACACTAATGAAGGATGTTGTTATTGTGGGAAAGTGTGGAATGGGGAGGAAATGGGGCATATAGGAATCCCTTACATTTTTTAATGTAATATTTATATAATATAAAGCTTCTTTAAAAATAAAATAAATATTTAAATAAGAAAGATACTGTTCATGGACTAAGGGAAACTACATGAGCTCTCCAAAACAAGATGGTCTGGGACCCAACAAGTAAGATCAAAGTATGAAAGCACAAAAATTAAGTAATTAAGTAAGGACCACTTGTATGAATCACCCTCACCCAACTTCTGTCTTCCTCTTTTAGGCCCTATTTAGCTAATCTTAACCTTGTAGCCATAGCCAACAAAACAAAAATACAGTAGCTGTGGTCAGAAGTTAACCACGAATCTACATCCCCACAAACGATGACTTGACAGTTCTTAGCAAGCTCACTAGTATAATATGAGCTTAGAAGAGCTTTACTCTTTATAATGGTAAAATTTTCCAACTTTGTGTTGAATTTAGATGCCATGTTTTAACATGCAATATATGACCAAGCATGTTAAAGTATGTAGTGCAGCCTCTCCCCACCTGTCAATCTTGAATGCTCTCACTACACAAGCCAATATAAAGTTACTACTCCTGCAGTTTGAGGCCACTGATTTAAGACTTTGTCTCCAGAACTCGGCTGGCTTAATAAACACTTTCTCTTGCATAACCAAACCTTGAATTGGATTCCAATTCTCTGCACTGAGCAAAAAGAACCCAGGGAACTCAAGAGGGTTTCCTTCAATTAATCAACCACTGATTCATGAAATCATCTTTATCCAGGTATTTATATACCCTCTTTAGCATCCTGAGAAATGTGAGTGTTCAGTGAAACATTAACTTTAACTAAAGAGAGGTCTGGCTTTTGCCTTTGGCTAATAGGAGGTGAAATGTACTCTCATGAAATATCCTGCCTGATAAGAATGTCTTTGTTTGCCGGGGGGATTTGGCCACCAGAGAGTCTAACAATGAGATTTATGAAGAGGGCTTAAGGCCAAATTTTATCTTACTTCTGAGAGGAGCTAAACTCTAAAGATCAGCTACAAAGGCAGTATGATATTAAGCATCAGTAAAAACACTAGACACCACAGGCTTGCGTGAGCTTTCCTGGTTAGCAAGTTCTGTGCATATTATTGTCACACATCTGGGTTAGGATTAATTAACACAATACATTACTCCATGGAGAAAGGACAACTGGAAACTTCAGATTTGGGCCTCTGTCAGATTACTCCTTTTGCAGTTGGTTTCAGGAAAAGTAAGATTCACTAGAAATACCCTGACTTATTGAAACATGTGGTTTGAGAAAAGAAAGGAAGAAAGGGCAGGTGATGAGAAATATTTGATTCTGGGCATCAAGGGGATATGATTGGTATGAAAATGCACCTGTGCTTTGATCAGTTAGTGGAGATAAAATTTACCAATAGAAGTTCGAGATGATGGAACCAACTATTGGTGAATTGGTTCATGATGTATAAGGAAATGCAAGGTAACAATAAAAGTAAAACATACAACCTTTTGATTATTATCTGTAATAGCTAAAATGAAAGTGAAAGATGGGTCTAGTTTGAATTCTGGCCTTTCTGAATCACAGACTCTAGTATCAGCACCCCAGCTAAAATAACTTGTTGGTGCAGATTCTGCTTCTACAGTATTCTTAGCTTCTGGAATGCATGAGGTACAGTCAACAGCTCCAGAGCCATTTCTAAAGAGAAAATTTATGATTAAACAACTGACAGCAAAGAAGGCTACTCTGGTTAACAAAGAATGATGAAAATAACACTTAGAGTAAAGGGACTCATCTGAGGAGGGTGAACATCCTTAAAATCCTATTAAGACATGAGATTAGTAAAGTCAAAGTTGATGAGCTCACAACAAATATCTTAATATGTTACTCTTGGGCATAGGATGGACCAAACTCTGTTGATACCCCAAATCAAACCACCTTAAAAATATCTTTATTCACTAAGTTTGCAAGAATTCTAGAAACTTGACCTTGAATCATCAAGGTTGATTTTCTGTAATCTAATCAATAAAATGATTGACAAAAGGACTTGTGGCCCTTATCTAGACAGCTCTTTCCCCACACCAATGGACCTTAGGCCTTATGTGCAATAGTGGATAAAATGTTGAGGGAGCATAGAATCTGAAATTCCTTGATAGGAGAACTACAGAAATCTCTCACTCCAAAACCTGTTTGTAAAGTCCTAATGGAAGCTATAGTTATATTAAGTATACAGACTGATGTAAAAACTTAATGGGATTACAAAGGAAGTTTGGATAAATTTTGGTATATTTTAACAGGCTTTATATGAATTGGTATATCCTTTACCTGAGTGTTCAATGTCAGAAAATGAGAGAACAACTCCACTACATAGTATTATAAAACCAATATTTGTTGGTAAATTCTCAATATAGGCTACAATTAGACTGGGAAAATATAGGAAAGGAACATTTGGTGGAACTAAAGTGAAAATCTAGATAGAAGTTGGAATTTTTGAAGAGAATTTATGTGAAGTGACAGCATCTCTTTTACCTGAACATCTGAAGGGCATGAATATTAGGCCTGATAGGAAGTTTTCCCCTACCTAGTGTTGTAAAACAGAGACATATAAATCTACCCTTCAGCCAATATTATGGATTAGACATGCTAAATCAGGGGTTCTAACAAGAGGTCCATTAATGTGAATTGAAATTCAAAAAAACATAATTGTTTTGGGGATGCTTTGGTGTGAGAGTAATACATTTATTTACTAATACACAGCATAGTGTGGACTTAGTAAAGAGTCCATGGTTTTCACCTGACTGGCAAAGGGATCCATGGAGCAAAAAAGGTTAAGAACCCCTGTACTAAATGAAAACCAATAAGATTTCCTGAGTCCTCGCAAGTTGTTAATCTGAAACTGTGTAGAATAGAAGCTTTACTCCTTGTAGGAACAAATTATCTGTATTGTATGGTACCAATGTGGGAGTGTAGACTGGGGCTTATTGCAAAAGTTATCATAACTGCTTAGTGAAAACTATTGGGAATTTGGACCAAAATTTTTCCTTTGAGGGAAATTACTAATTTGCTATAAAAAAATAATCCCTAAGTGATATGGTATTTTCCTTTTTGGAGTAATGAAAATGCACTAAAATTGCTTGCAGTGATGAATGGACAATTCTGATTACAAAAAAAGCCATTGAAGGCATACTTTAGATGAATTGTATGGTCTGTGAATATATCTCAATAAATTGTTTAAACAATGAAAATAACTAATTCTGTCCCTATGACTGAAGGACATAACCTTGATATTTTGGGTGGTTTCATAGAAATGCTTTAATGTGGTAGGCAATGACCAGAAGTTTTACATAATAAAATGGAAAATTTTGATACAGGAACATGCTACCAGGGGAATGCAAAGAGGTACATAGAAGCAGGGTGCCTCTCTTCCTCTAGGAACTAATTTGGAATCAACTGAGTAGCTGCTGGATGATATTGCCATTTGAGTGGCTCCCTGTAAACAGCTCTTGATTACTCCAAAAAATCAGATTTTGTCAAGAATATCAGATCTAAGGTTAATGGGCAACATCCTGCTTAGAAGGCCAACATACTGATTGATGAGGGTAAAAACAATAAGCTTGGTAGGCTGAATTGCAGACTCTTTGTCTCTATATCTTGATTTTATCAACTCATAGGTGGTAGCCAATGGCCTGGCCATATGATCAGGTACATGGACAATGGAATAATTGTCTAATAATGTGGTTCCCTATAAGGAAGAGCCCAATGGAAATCACTGTGGGAAATTGGTGGTTGTGTTAAAGTAGAATTTGTTGACTGTTGATTACTTTCACAAGAACCCCCTTACATGACCAGAAGGTGATTGGAGCCTATAGGTATCTAACCCAGTGTGCTTGTTTGAGGTGGTTCCCAGGTCCATGACATCAGTGGATATTGGAGGCTACAATAATGCAAAGATAGGTTGGGCCTTAATTTCTAAGCTGAGCTACTATGATAAATACCACACAATGGGTTTCCTTGAATAACAGAAATGCATTATCACATGTTTTCAGAATCTGGAAGGCTTGCTTGTTTCTGGGATATGCAGCATTCTCATGGGCTGGCAATCTTTAGGTTTCCTTGTCTTTCCCACCATGTGGCATTGTCCTCTTCTTTCTCTTCTTAGTTCCTGCTAATTCCTAGTTTCCAGCTCCTCTTCATGATTTTTTCTTTATAGGATCAGAAATAATAAGATTAATACTCATCCTGATTCAGTTGGTTACAACTTAAATAAAAATGACATCTTCAAGAGGTCCTATTTACAATGTGTTCACATCCACATGAATAGGATTAAGAATAAGAATCTGCTTTCTTCTGGGTTACATATCTCAATATACCACTGGTTGAATTTAGACATATTCTTCTTGCACCCTCTGAGGCATGAAATTCTGAAAACTATTCTCTTTGGTAACAAGAGACAAAGAGTCTAAACATGAGTATAGGGCAGATTCCCCAGCATGGGATATAGCTAGCAAATCAGACAGATACTGGAGGCTCTTGAAGGATATACATGGACACTGAGAGAAATGACACTTTCTCTGGACTGTGTTTTGCATACTCAGTGGTAGATGTACATTATCATAGTGCTAAAAAAAGAACGAGAACAGAAAATACTCTTCCAAGTTGGACCATCAAGTTCCATTTCTACTGAATAGTGAATGTGCTTTCATTCTTAGAGTGATGGTTTAATGGGAAATTGGGATAAGTGACAGAAGCATTAGTTTTCTAAAACCAGAATTTACATAGGCATGAAGGGCTGACTTACTCACCTTCAACTGGAGTGACCAATAGAGGCTCTCCAGTAGATAGATCTCTCTCTTTCCCTTTCTCCCTACTGAATTTGGGGACATTATGGTGGGAGAGGAATCTAGTTTAACTATAAAATTCTTCCCAACATCATTTCAATTTTTGTTTCTTTTTCCCCCACATCACCTCAGCTTTCTTTATTCTTACCATTTGCAGTGGTACCAAGTCCAGGGTTGCAATTGCAAGAATTAGAAACAGTGATGAATCTGTGAAAGAAAAATTGGAGTTGAGTTTGTGGACCATGGTATTTTATTAGGTACACCAATGTTTTGCTACAGCAAAGGAAGCCTTAATGCAAATAGTGTCAGAATTCTAGGGATAACAAATGATTTTTAGTCATAAAAAGGAACTTAGTTGACTTATATTGATTGGATGATAGTTTGTCCATCTTATATGACATGGTTTAGGGAAGGTGACCTTATTTTCTATTGGATCAAAGGTAATGATCTAAGGCTTAATTGACTACCTGGGTCAGAAGACTGTGTGAATTTCCAATTTTAAATTATAAAGAGGAAATTCAAAAAGAATTTTTTGTTTGTTCGTTTTGTTTTTGGTATTGTTTTTTGTTTGTTTGTTTGGTTGGTTGGTTGGTTCTCTGGGTTACCCAGGGCTTTCTTTATACATTTTATCAATTTCCCCCCTTTTGGTCAATCCCTCATTTACAAGGACTTGACCAAAGATGTTGTTAGCCTCTCACTAGGAAATCAAAGTCTCTTGTGTTTCATTGTGAGTTTTTTGGGTTAGCTGAAGTGTAAGGTTTTCATATTGGTTTTGTATCCTCAGTTATATAACTTTTCAAGTTAGTGGCTGTGCAATACCATTGAAGAGAAAAAAGTTCAGGCAATGACTCAGGAGTACTGTGAATATGATTAAGAGGCTAATATGTGCCCTTTTTATGACATCTATGAGTCAAGGTCTCTGTGACCTCCCCCCCAAAAAAAACAATCAAAAAGAGGCTCAGATCAATGGGATTAAATAGCTATATGAGCTGATTTGCTTGTTTCTCTAACATAAACCTCTGCTGTTACTACCTCTTGTTAAACATTCTCATGCCACTTTCAATTACAGAGCCATGGGTCCCAACTAGAGCTCACATCTTGGGAAGACAGAATATAATCCAATATAAACAATGTTGAACAGCCATTTTTCAAAGTTCTGATGCTTCATCAGCTTGTGAGCTGATGTCCTGCCTTAGGTTGGAAATAGATTTCTCTAACTCAAAGCTACCTTTTCTAATACCATCTGTAACCTTATAGTATATTTTCCAATGTAGGAGATACTTGTCCTAATGACAAGGTTAACAGGACAACCTATGTGTTTTGTCTGGGTTGTGCATTTTCTATGATCCTTTTAGAGGTGTCTCTAGTCTGGCAATAATCTCTTATGAGTTTTTATAGTATGGGAAGATATCTTAGCCCTCATGTTTCTAATTTTCCCTGTGGAAGCTTAATTTTCATTTGGAAGCTTATCGAAAATAGCTATGAGGGAAATAACTTAAGATATATAACAGAAACTAACCAAATGCATGGGTAGTATCTTGTATACTTTGTGCTAACATACAAAATAATGTCCTTGAAGAACTTAATAAGATCATATATTGCAATTAAAGAATGAGATATTGACATTATAATTAAGTGAAGTAAACTCCAGAAGGAAAATCATAATCACTGTCATCTTCATTGTTATCTGATATCTGATATCTTTGTCTCATTTAACCAACAATTTTCTTTCCCAACCTTTCAACCCAAAAAAGAAGTTTTTGCTTTGAATAGGATAAGTTGTGAAGTTATTAACACCTCAATGGACTTGGAGAAAAATAGTGTCCTTAAAGGGGGTCTGAAGCCCTCTAAAGCTCATGAAAGTAAAAGGAGTCTTGCCAAGCAAGATAGTCCCATCCATCTGCCCCATGGGATCTACGTCCCTCTCAACAAGAGGTGGAGTTGGAACTACAATCCCAGAATCCTCAGGATTGGGGAATGAATGATGGACTAGAGTAGACTTACTGTATTTATACTATAGACTAATTATTATTCTAACAATGGAAGAAATTTGTCATTAATATAGAGGCAGTGGCCACCAGAGGTTTGGAGGGGAAAGAGAGGGGTAAAATAGGTGCAATATGGGGGCATTCTCAGGACATTGGATTGCCCTGAAAAACATTGCAATGACAGATACAGGCCATTATATATCTTGCCATAACTTACAAAATTGTGCAGGAGAGAGTTTAAAATGTAATTTAACCTCTAATCCACAGTTAGTGGCAATACTCCAATATATGTTCATCAATTGTAACAAATATACTACACTAATGAATGATGTTGTTAAATTGGGAAAGTGGGGGTGGGGTAAGGAGTGGGACATATCAGAATCCCCTACAATTATCATGTAGATTTTATGTAATCTAAGTATCTTTCTATAAAAACTTAAAACAAATAAACGAACAAAAAAAGGAGTCTTACCCTATAGAATTTGAAAATGTACTTTGCCATACAGTTTTGTCATTTTCCTCTCTCTAGTTTCAAGGAGAAACTCCACATTCCTTGGGTGTGGCCACATAATGATCCCTGTCTCAGGGACTCATATAACACAGCCAAGTCATTCCAAAAAGGAGATCTATCTGGTTGTATATGTGTTTTTCTCCTCAGGGAAACATCTTCAATTGTAAGAGGGGATGGTGGTTAGATAAATATATCTTTTAAGAATAAGTGTGGAATGGTCATGGACCAAGCAGTGACTAATTGGTTTTATTTGCCATATGGTGTGCTAGAAGGACAAAAGAATTCAGTTCAAAGGACAGAAATAATGTAAAGAGGAGAGAAAAGAAAATTATGATGGTGTAGGTACAGTATTATTGCATATGGAGACTGAGCATTGAAAAGGGTTGTAAAATTTTGATATTATTTATGAATTCCAAAAATAGATATTGGATTCTGGTTGTAAATTGGTTTGTTCCTCTGGGTACATTAGATTGTATTGGATTCAGAGTTTTCACTTTTATTTAATTAAATTATGTTTAAGGCTTTGTTTGGGCCATATCAGTAGAACATTGAGTCCCCACCCACCAAGGGCATTTTATAGAGAAAACAACAAGACAGAGGATTTTGTTGGAAGTTTTGAGCTGGAGCCTGGGAAGTAAACACATGAGAGAGAGCAGAGTAGCTGAGACAGGAAAGAATTGAGTGCCAGGGACAGAGACAAAGACTAGATAGCTGGATAGTCTAGAGCTGAATTTGTGGAGAGAACAGAGCAACTGAGCCCAAAGAGAAATGAGGCCCAAGAGAGAGATGATACTTAGCCCAGCCTACAGCTGATATTGGAAGAAGCTGGGACCAAGGAGCCTTAAGAGGCTCTCCAGATGCAAAATGCTTTCATTATATCACAATATTCTAAAAAGTTTAAATCATTCCAGTAGCAATGCTATGTATAAAATCATGTAAGTATAAGTTACAGACATGCAGTTTATCTTGGGTCAAACTTCCCATTTGACTTTAAATCTGTGAAACTTAGAAAACAACTTATCTGCTCCCAATATAAAAAGTAGGGACATAAATAGGATAAACATTTGCATTAACATAGGGAAAGAATGGGAGGGAAGCATGCATAATGGTTCCCCTAAAGTTCTGAAAACTTGCAGGTCATACTCCATTAAATTCAAAGACTGAGGTCATTCTTAGAATGATGAATTCTTCTCAGGGCCTCATAGGGACCCATGCTTTCTAAGGGTTTGCCCAATGGCCATATTTTTGGTTCCATACTTTTCAAGGATCTATGTGGAAACTAAGCTCTAGACTTCATCCTCCAGGAACATTGGAGTAATGTCCCAGTATCTTGTGGACAGTGTCAACCCCCTGGGTACATTGAAGTGGCAGCAACCTTCTACCTAAGCTCTGACATACAGGTCCAATCCCTTCAGAACCACTAGGGTGGTGGCCTAAGTCTCTTCACCCAATAGGGAAGAGGCCCATCCCCTTCATAGAAATGGGTGAAAACCTAACTCTCACCAACTACCAGGAAATGTGCTCCACCCTCGCTGTAGCCTGGTACTGCCAAATTCTCCCTGAACAAAAGGCTGGAAGAAACACCATCATCAAAGACCAGGCAAACACCCTTTCCATACACATGGGTGGGGTGCCTCCCTTGCCCAAGGAGATGTCTTAATTCCAGACCTAAGATTTCACAGGTTTCCCATTGAAGCTATTTTTCCTTCAAGGTTTCCCCTCCTTATTCCTTTTAGTCCAGGCTGACAATAGTTTTGTTCATACAGATCTCACAGTATCTTGTTGGTTTTGCATGCAGGAAGGTCACAAGACCTTCCTGGATAAATGCATTTCTAATACTGGCATAAAAGTTTCAAGTTTAGTTAATTATTCATATAGGGCACTATCCTCTGGGGGCTTGTTTTCCAGAACTTTGGAATTTCCTAAATCATCAGTCTCTTGTGTCTTTGTGCCAAGTAGTTTAGTTTTCAGCAAATCTCTTTCCTCTCACATTTTGCTATAAGGAAAAGGCAGAATGCAATTTCCACATTTACTTTAGAAATTTCCTCATCTAAATGTCCAACCTCGTCATTTTCAAATTGTGCTTTCCATCTAACTTTAAGAGTACAATTTGCAAAGTTCTTTGCAATTTTAAAACAAGGATCACTTTTCCTCCAGTTTCCTATAATAGTTTCCTCATTTATTTCTAAGACCTTCTCAGAACTAGCTTTTAACAAAAGCCTCGTCAAAGAAATCTAACCTTTTTATATCAAGCTCTTCTTAATTCTTCCAAGAAACACCCTTTATCCATTATTAAACCATCCCAGCAATTTTGGCAATCACAAGCAGCATTAATCCACTCTCCTGGTACCAAATAATGTTTCAGTTTGTGAAATGGATGCCAATGCAAAGTACCAGAAATAGATTGTCTTTTATAAAAGGGGTTTGTTTGGATAAAAGGATAGATGTCCAATTGTGTAAAATGTCCAATTGAGGAACCATCTAAGATGCTTTCTCAACAAAGTCAGCTGCCACATGTCACAAGATGACCACTGATCCTGAGGTTTGAGCTCATCTGAAGGCAACCAGGTATAGGGCTTGTCTCTTCCCAGGCATCCTATATCACTTTAGGCTCTTTTCTTTATCCCTGATATCAGCTGTAAGCTATCAGTCATATAGCAGGAGCCATCTCCTCTTGAGTTGCTCTGTGGGCCCAGCCCCTTGTGGCTTTGTGTTTAAGCAATCCTTTATTTCTCTCTCTAACATGACAGGATCATACATGGTGGCTTTCTTTTCCTGTGTCTGTCTCTTTGTATTCATTTATGTCACACCCAGCAAAAGGGCAGTGACTCAATCTGAGTCACACCTCACTGAAGTAGTTCAAGCACCCTAAAGCATCTTATCAAGTAATCTATTCAAATGGCCCTCAATCAAATTTAATGCCATCAAATATCATCATACCCACAGGAATATATCAGTTTAAAAGCAAAATATTTCTTTCTGGGATTGTATTAGTCAACCAAAGGGGTGCTGATGCAAAGTACAAAAAATCTGTTGGCCTTTATAAAGGGTATTTATTTGGGGTAAAAGCTTACAGTTACAAGGCCCTAAAGAGTCCAACTCAAGGTACCATAAGAGGTAATTCCTCACCAAAGTCTGTTGGCATGTGTTGACACAAGATGATTGCAAATCTCTGCAAGGGTTCAACCTTACTTTTCCTTTTAAGTTTCAGTGAGGACAGCTTCTTATGATCTCCACTGTAGGCTGGAGGACTCATTTCTTTTTGGGCCTTCTCAGATGCTCAGGCCTCTGGGCTCTTCAGCTACAAACTATCAGGTGAATGGCTTAGCTCTCCCCAGGGCATTAGCTGTTTGAGCTTTCTCTTTTCCATCACATGGCAGGACCAAAATAACCAAGAGCTCCTCTTCTGTGTCTATGGAGCTCTCTTCCTGTACTTTGCTCTTTGCATCTTCTTGAGTGAGTGTCTGTTTATATAGCTCACCAAGGAGGTGGTCTTAAAACTAGTTACACCCCTTGATTTGGATGAATCAAAGCCCTAATCTTAACATAATTTAATCAAAGATATCTGAGATGAATCTAATACAATTCAATGGTATCACACCCAGAGGGACAGACCTGTTTACAAATACAATCATTATCTCTTTTTGGAATTCATAAATAATATCAAACTGCTACATGGATTCACACAATAATCTCAAACTGCCACAATTCTGACAAGGAAAATCCTTTATTTATCAGGAAAATAAATATATGATAACAATGACTTATTCGTATATCATATAAGGGAGATGCTGTGCAAAGTCCATTTTAAGGAGACCAAACTCTCCCTGTCAGTTGAGGAATTTGTCCATGTCCCACCATTAAAGGTTTACCAAGATTATGTTAATTGAGAGGTAAACATAATTTATATACTCACTTTCTATCATGTTCAGTGTCATTTGCCCTTTACTATTTTTATTTGCCTGGAGATGAAGCTCTAAACTATAGCTGCCTGCGAAGTGTTTCATAGAGGCAGCAGAGTAACAAATGTAATTGAAAAGGAAATTTGATTGTTTTGTGGCATGTAGCATTTTTTATAATACCTAAAATTATGCTCAATAACACCATATTGTTTTCTAATATCATGTAGCTACATCAGGACCTATCATGGACAGTTAAATGATTGTCAAATCTCTAGAAATTTTAAAGAATATGTGCACATTTAAATGCATAATATTTTATCCATACAAATGTAACCAATAGAAGGTTAGAAACTCCCAAATAATTTGACAGTACTTCTCATACAACTCATAACATGTCAAACGAACCTAACTATTTATGGCACCTCACTTTTTCTAAGGTGTAAGAACAAATTCTTTGGAATTTTACAGAGTTTGAAATAAAAATGTTATCCTTTAGTGTTTGATTCCAAGAAGGAAAAATATCAAATTTGTCAGGAGGTTTGAACATTTGACTAATTAGTATCAGAATCCACTGATAAGCAATAGTTGGTTACTTACATAACCAAAGTGACAAAAAATATTTTCAATGTAATTATAGGAGGTAACAGGATTGAAAAAAAAAAAATCTAAAAGTTGATTCTTTTAAAAGTCCAAAAATGTGTTCTCTAGCACAATATAAGATTATAAGGTCAATATAAATATCAATGAGATTTAAATAAAATTGATTAAAAAATCATGACCCCACTAAATGATTTCTCCAAAAGATTTACCTTAAAGTCAAGGTACAAGCAGGCTGAAGGTGAAAGAATTGAAACATTAACTTGAAGTAGTGATGAAAATAGAGATGTAATGGCTATACTAATATCACATTAAATAAACTATAAGTCAAAAACAATTATGA